>JALGBA010001945.1:0-204609 GCA_023970755.1 Azemiops feae | reverse complement strand
TATTATTATTATTATTATTATTATTATTATTATTATTATTATTATTATTATTATTATTATTATTATTATTATTATTATTATTATTATTATTATTATTATTATTATTATTATTATTATCTCCAGTCTGCAACTCAGTCCTTTCAACAGTTCCAAGAAGGCTCCACACCCATTTGCACTATTCAGGTGACTCTGATGACACAGATAAACCTCCAGGTTGCCTCATTCTTTCTTTAAAAGAATGCAAATGTGTTCCAGGATCTGAGGGGCTGCCACAAGGCAAAGGGGTCCAGGTTGTTCACCAAAGCACCAGATGGAAGGACGAGAAACAACGGTTGGAAACTGATCAAAGAGAGAAACAACCTGGAATTGAGGAGAAACTTCCTGACAGTGAGAACAATCAACCAGTGGAACAGCTTACCTCCAGAAATCATGGGCGCTCCATCACTGGAGATTTTTAAGAGGAGACATTCACCTATCTGAGACAGTATAGGTTCTCCTGCTTGAGCAGGGGCCTGGACTAGAAGACCTCCAAGGTCCCTTCCAGCTCTATTTCTATTTCTATTCCTATTCTATTCTATTATTCTATTATTCTATTATTCTATTATTCTATTCTATTCTATTCTATTCTATTCTATTCTATTCTATTCTATTCTATCCTATCCTATCCTATCCTATCCTATCCTATCCTATCCTATCCTATCCTATTCTATTCTATTCTATTCTATTCTATTCTATTCTATTCTATTCTATTCTATTCTATTCTATTCTATTCTATTCTATTCTATTCTATTCTTCTGTTCTATTCTAATGACCAGCTGTCTGCAAGGAGTATAAATCCTTCTATTTCCCACCATCTAGTCAGAGCTGAAGAAGCTTCTTGGATGAGAAGTGAAATGTTTTCAAAGAAAAACAAGAAAGTCCAGTTGCCCCAATGAAAAAGCATCTTTGGGATTTCAGCATTAGAACATTTTTCAGAGAGCTGGATCTTCACATAATGTATCTGAAATATGATAATTTGAGCCTGGTCATTTGTGCCTGAATGAGAACTCTGGTTTGATTTGTTTAATGATCATCATTTATTTTCTGGAATAAGCAATTTTAACTGCAATCTGCAACTTGGGACCCATGTTAATATTATCTTTCTCTGGCTTTTGTTCCCATCTCTTTTGTTACAGCCTTGTATATTCTTCTCTCAAAAAAATGCCCACTAATTTCATTGTAGTAGGTTCCCAACTTATGTAGTGAAATCAATAACAACTTTAGTCAGCCAATACATTGATTTTCCATGATTGCTGTAGTTGTATGCCACATTGTATTTTAGCTTTGCAGCATTTATATCTTAGCAGGATTCTTATATAATCTCCACAGTAAAGTTCTATGTTACCAAAGTCAGTTAGAGTTAATATTCAACAAGAAAACCTTCTGAAACATGCTCTGCATTTTATGTGTACTGGTTTTAGTACTTTTTGGGGATGTGTTACAGTACAAAGGATGTTAATGCTAAAATTCAGCATAAACAATAGTAGAAGGCTAGAGAGAGCATACCAAAGTACTGGAGAGAGAAGATATGGACTATTAAAATTTATGTTTTCCTATCTTTTCTTATGTATTAACTCAATAAATTATTTCAGTGCAAACTCTATTTTATAACTATGTGCCACCAGCAATTTTTTTCACCCAAACCAGACTTGCAGAAAAGAATAAAAATTGTAAACATAAATCAACATTTGATGATTTGCAGAAAAAAATAAAAATTGTAAACATAAATTATAATTTGATGATTTGGATACAATGATAATAAAATATAGATTTTATTTTCTGTTAAATGTGGTGTCATGGTTCCGACAGACAGAGACAAATAAAGCAGAACTCCTAATCTTGCAAATTCCTCAAAGAACATGTTTATTGATACAAAGTATTGGCATGTCAAAAGTGAAACTAAGTCTGAATACACACGTAACAATCCCCAATACAAAGTTAAGAAATCCCACCCCTAAAGCTAGGCAAGCTACTACATTCCTCAATACATCTTCTTGGTGGGCTTTTCACAAAACGCCTAGCCTGCAGTCCCGGGAGCAGCAGATGACCTTGGTTTCCACGGGAGAAAAACTGTTTAGTCTAGCGACGCACCTGGTAAACTTCCCTCCCTCCGTGCTATGTGTCAACTGAAAATGAGTAGGGAAAATGGCTGCAGCCACGCTCATTTTCAAAGTTGACAGTCAGCTCCTCTTCAGAAAGAAAGAGTCTCCTGCAGGGGAAACAAAAATCAGATTACGTATCCCCTCGAGGCTTGTGAGGGTATTTATCATAAAACTTTTTTTATCAATCTATCCACCTTCACATTTGTACATTTCACCCATGTAGCCTCTGAAAGGGGTAACCTTTCCACTGGACAAGGTATTGTAATTTTCCCTTGTACAGCCTAGAATCAAGAATACGTTTTATCTCATAATGCGTCTCTCCCTCTCCCAGGTGGCTCTTTTGGAATAGGTCTTAAAGTGGATTCTGATACAGGTTTCAAAAGACTGCAATGAAACACCGAGTGAACTTTCCCCAACAATCATGGAACTCCACCATCACAGGGTTTATGATCCTGGTAATGGGGAAAGGACCAAGGAATTTCGGACCCAATTTTTTGCTGGGCAACTTTAACCGTATATATTTAGTTGAAAGATAAACTAATTGTCCAACATAAAAAGGGGTTTGAGGGGAACGTTATTTATCTGCTTGCTCCTTGTAAACCTTGGTAGCTTTGGTCAATGCCTTCTTCATGTTCACCCAAACCCCCTGGAAAGATGCCACTCATTTGTCCAAAGTCTGGGAAGTAGGAAGCTCCTATCAGAACTCAGGCATGGGCACAAAATCTCGACCTGTCACTATTTTGAATGGGGTGAGACCAATGCTACTGTGCACAGTATTATTGTAGGCTACCTCTGCAAAAGGTAAAAGGTCAGCCCAACTAGACTGCTGGTAATTTACATAACATCTGAGGTACTGTTCCACCATTGCATTAACTTTCTCAGCAGCTCCATTAGTATTTGGATGAAAAGCAGATGAAAGCCCCTGGGAGGACCCAATCAATTTAACAAACTCCCTCCAGAACTTTGCAGTAAACTGGACCCCTCTATCAGAAATAATCCTCTTTGGGGCACCATGGAGTTGGTATACATGCTTCAAAAATAGTTTGGTTAGCTTCTGGGCAGAGGGAAGTCCTGAGCAAGCAATGAAATGCGTCTGTTTGGAAAATAGATCAATCACAGTCCATATCATAGTGTTTCCCTTGCTCTCAGGTAATTCTACTATAAAATCCATGGCTATCTTCTCCCAAGGCTGAGAGGGGTCAGCCACTTGCTGTAATAAACCTGGTTTTCCAGGATGCTTCTTCATGGTAGCACAAATGGCACAACATTTTACATAACTCTCAATGTCCTTTTTCATTCTCGGCCACCAGAACTGCCTATGCACTAGATGCAATGTTTTTAAAAATCCAAAGTGACCTGCTTGCTTAGTGTCATGACTCCGTTGCAACACCTGGAGTCTGAGGCTTCTGGGAGGTATAACTTAGAACCTTTCCAAGCTAATCCCCCCCTTAAAGTCAATATAGATTCATTATCTTTAAACCAGGCATCAGTCTCTAACTTCTCCTTCAATTCCTTTAGCGATCGATCATCAGGACCAGCAGGGGGTCTCTGTATGTGCGATCTGGTTGTTAATTAGGAAGCGGATTGCGGCAGAGGAATAATGGAGTTAATTACTTCCTCTCTCTTGAACTGGGGCATTCTAGATGAGGCATCAGCCAAGAAGTTCTTGCCTCCAGGAAAATATTTTAAAGTGAAATTAAAATGGTTGAAGTATTGAGCCCACTGAACTTGTTTGCAGGGGGTCTTGAAAGTGCTCCAAATTCTTGTGATCAGTCCATACCTCAAAAGGTATTTCCCCCGCCTGCAAGAATTGACACCATGTCAACAAAGCCCAATGAACTGCAAAAGCCTCTTTCTCCCAAACTGCTCACCTCCTTTCAGTCTGTTAATTTCCGGGAACTGTAAACACAAGGTTGTAACTCTCCTCTATGATTTTTTTTGTAAAAGAACGGCACCCATGGCCACATCGCTTGCATCAGCTTGAATGATGAATTGTTGTCTGGGGTCAGGGTATTTAAGGACTGGTTCAGCTGCAAAGAGTCTCTTTAATTTTTTGAATGCTGACTGGCACTCTAATGACCATTGCAATGGCTAACAAGGTCAGGGTCCCCCCCTTGCCTGTTTTGAGTAAATCGGTGATTGGCATGGCTATCTCTGCAAAAGGGAATAAATCGGTGATAAAAGTTGGCAAACCCCAGAAAACTTTGAAACTGTTTGCGGGTGCATGGGGGTTGCCATTGGGGTTGCCATTCTAGAACTGCTTTGACTTTGGCAGGGTCCATTTCTATCCCTTCAGTCAAAATCCAATACCCCAGATAGTCAAGGCGTGTCTGTTGAAATTCACACTTTGACAGTTTTGCATAAAGTTTGGCTTTCAACAGTTTCTTTAATACCTCACGGACCAATTTGATGTGTTCATCCATGGTTTCAGTGTAGATAAGGATGTCATCAAGATAAACCAAAACAAATGATTATGGAGCACTTGATTTATCAATTGCATAAATACAGCAGCAGAGCACTCCCTTGCAGTTCAAAAGGCATCACTTTAAATTGGAAACTACCCAAAAGGCAATTAAAGGCTGTTTTCCATTCGTCCCCCTCCCTAATCCATATCTGATAATAAGCTTCTCTTAAATCCAGCTTGGTAAAATTTTTTCCTTTAGCCACGTGGGCTAACATGTCCTTCATCAGGGGAAGGGGGTACATATTTTCCATACTGACAGCATTGAGAGACCTGAAATCGATGCATAATCTAAGAGAGCTATCTTTCTTTTCTTTGAAAAGCATGGGAGTGGCCATGGGTGATTTGACTGGCTGAATGAAACCCTTAGCTAAGTTTTTATCAACGTACTCTCTTAGTTTTTTCATCTCTTTGGGTGTCATAGAGTACATCCTTGGTTTGGGAAGCTTGGCACCAGGCAGAATTTCAATAGCACAGTCTGTAGCCCGGTGTGGGAGGAAGATGTCACATTCCTTCTCACTAAAGGCTTCTGCCAAATCTCAGTACTCAGTAGGGACAAGTTGAATCCCTGCAGCTTTTCGGCTACAGGTTTTAGGATTTCATGGGACTCCCCATGAGTTTCGCAGGTGGCCAGTGTCTTTGTTTTATCATCAGTATCAGGTGGGGAGGGTCCTGTCCCCAATCTTAATTTGCACATTCCCTCCTTCCACCAGATGTGAGGACACCATTAGTCAAGCCATGCTAGTCCCAAAATTACTGCTTCATTCATCTTTGGGACCACCACAAAATGGATGATTTCCCAATGCCGACCCATTTCTAAATGTACAGGTTTGGTTAGGTGCATGGCAGGAGCACCTCTGATGAGGGACCCGTTGGCCTGTTCAAACTCCATGGGACGAGGCAATAGCTTGGCTCAGATGCCTAGTTTCAGTACAGTGGGTAAATTAATTAAGCACTGAGAGCACCCCGAGTCTATTAGGATGCTCAGATTCATGTGAGCCCCTGTTTTGGGCACTTTCAGTCTGGCAGGAATGGCAAAAGGGGGATGGGCTGATTCACCATGGGATCCTCTTCACTTTCCTTCTCATTGTCGCATGGTGCCAGCATCTGCTGCAGCTCGGCTTGGGGCTTGGCTTCGAGCTCGGCAGGAGGGGAGGCTTCGATGCCTGAGCCTTGACATGCCCAGTTGGTTTTTTCTCTTCCCCTTCTGGGAGCTCTTCATGGTTTTGTGTCAGCAACTGGCATGTCCTGGGTTGAGGGTGAGGAGTGGGGCATTCCACAGCATGATGACCCATCTGACTGTTAGCAGGAGCCCTGGCTGGTGCTTGGGAGACACTGGTGGCTGCAGAGGCTTGGGGACATCGGCCATAGAGGCATTTCTCTTGGAAGCATGGCGGCTTGGGTTTGGTGGTGCTTGACTTTTGGGGGCGGTCCAGTTTGATGTCTAGCACCACTGCCATACGGTAGCACGTAATAGATTAGGAAAACCTCAAATGATGCAGGCTTGAAGCAAGTCACGATCTAGCCTGTTTGAAGTAATTGACCAGTGACCATTCAGGCCACTGCCCCAACTGGTTAGCAACTTGTCTGAATTCATGGACATACTCCTTTGTGGGGTGACCTCTTTGCCTCAGGCGGTGGATTTCTTTCTCAGCCATCAGGACTCAGGATTCATCTTTAAACTGACCCCTTAGTTTCTCCATGAATAGATTAATGTTGTGCAATTCAGGAGCCCCCTCATCATGGAGGTTGGTCACCCAGTCAGCTGCTTCCCCCTTTAAGATTGCCACTACTGCATTCACCATCATAGCCCCATCCAGGTAGGCATAAGCATAGCGTCTAAATGAGCCCACTCCTGGTTTAAAAAGAAGATCAACTTCTTGGGATTCCCATCGAAAGTGGGCTTGATGGGAGGTGGCTCAAACCTCGGTGGGGCCACCTGCCCCTTCTGCTGGGCTTGGGCGGCTTGCTGGTCCTGGGGACATGGCCGAACCACTCTCCAGACTTCTCTTGGCTGAGCTCCGGGACTGGCATCCCCTGAGGCCATGGCAACAGGCTTGGCTGGGATACAGGGCTCGCTATCGCAGTTGGTTGGGCAGTGGGCGAAGCAGCATGGGCTCCAGTGGTTGGGCTTGAACTCCAGCGAGGGGGAGGGATTGGCATTTGGCATTTCTCCCCATCTCCTGGGCAACAGGAATCGTATCTTTTATCTCCAGCCCACCGAACCTCTCCTTCAGCTGTTCGAGTGAGGGGCTGTGGACTGCTGACTGAAATCTCCACTCTCCAGAGTTCTCCCATCCATCAAGCCCTTTCCTTTCTTGCCATCTGCAGGTGAAGAACTCTGGGACGGCAGCAATAAAAGCTGTTCTCCAGTGGTTACAAGAGTGCTACTGCGCTGAGGGGCAGCCTCAGCTTGAAAGAGGTCTGCTAAGGCTATAGTTCCTTCCTGCAGTACCAGTTTCCCAGGTTGGATCAACTTGGTTTTTGGCTGAGCCCCTGCCAGTGACGACTCCTCAATCAAGCCTGTGCTTCGACAGCCTGAGTCCCGTTGCCACTAGCAATGGTTTCAACTTTCTCCTCCACCTCGAATCTTTACTGAGTCTTTACCGCTCTCCCAAAAGTGAGTGGGTAGGCGGTCGGGGCCCAGCACCCCAGAAAACAAAGTTTTTAGAAGACTTGGTTTAATATAATGGTTCCGACAGACAGAGACAAATAAAGCAGGATTCCTAGTCTTGCAAATTCCTCAAAGAACATGTTTATTGATACAAAGTATTGGCATGTCAAAAGTGAAACTAAGTCTGAATACACACGTAACAATTCCCAATACAAAGTTAAGAAATCCCACCCCTAAAGCTATGCAAGCTACTATGTTCCCCAATACATATTGGCAGGCTTTTTTTCACAAAACACTCAGCCTGTAGTCCCAGGAGCAGCCGATGACTTTGGTTCCCACGGGAGAAAATCTGTTTAGTCTAGCAAAGCACCTGGTAACCCCCCTCCCTCTGTGCTATGTGTCAACCGAAAATGAGTAGGGAAAATGGCTGCAGCCACATTCATTTTCAAAGTTGACATGTGGTTTATTCTAGCGATACGGTAGAATTTGCATCTACATGCAAATTCTACAAAAAAGAAAGAAGAGAATAGTGAGATCTGTGTTAACCATGTCAGAAAAAATGTAAAGTATCACAAATAAGAACTCTTAAATGGAACAAGATTTTACAAATATAATTTAGTATGGTGAATATGCTTTTGTTTCAGTCCAAGATAATACATTTACATTATGTTCAAATGATACACGAACATTAAACACATAGATGTGCTTTATTGCAAATTGAATTGAACCATAGTTCATTTCCCTTTGATTTTCAAATAAGAAATTAAATAAGAGAGTCATCTGCAAAAAAAAACCTGATCACCCCCCCCCCTGCCCAAACCTCCATAGTAATTATGGGCGGACTTCAATCACCTTTAGATATTATGGGAAAGTAGAATATGCATGCCAGATTTTGTAGATTTTACAAATATGACTATGCTGTACAATAGCTAGTTGATGTGCTAATTCATGGAGATATAATCTTTGGAATAAATCATAAAAAGTACCAAGCATCTTGTCCAAGATATAAAAGATACTCATTCAATTGCAAACAGTAAGAATAATTTTATTGCACTTAGAAAGCAGGTTTTTCTTTTTTTAAAAAAAAAATGGGGGATTTGATAGAAAAGTGAAAAGTGGATTAAAAGAGGGACTGAAGGGACTTGTATAATATCTAAGAGGGACAATAAGCTTGTAATTATCTGTTGAAGGTTGGAAATTATTCATATATTTCTTCACTTTGAGATTTCTTTCCTCTCTTTTTCTATATTTACAATAGAGTTGTAAAAGTTTGGGCAGCAGGCTAAATTATAGTTTGACCATAGTTTGTTAAAATGTTTCAAATGATTGATATAACCTGTGATTTTTATTGTAAAATTGTCAGAAATCTTTGGCATAGCCATAATGGGACATACAGTACATTCAAAAAGTATTCAAACTCCTTTCACTTTTGTCAATTTTGTTATGCTACAGCCTGATTCTACATTTTTCCCTCATTAATCTACACTCAGTACCCCATAATGACAAAGTGAAAACAGAATTTTAGAAATGTCTGTAAATTTATTAAAGAAAAAAACTGAACTATCACATTGGCATTCAGACCCTTGCAACAACACTTGAAATTTAGCTCAGATGCTAAATTTAGCTCATTTCTCTTGATCATTGCTGACATATTTCTGTACCTTGACTGGAGTCGACCTGTGGTATATTAAATTGATTGGACATGATTTGGAAAGGCAGACACATCTCTATAGAAGGCCTCACAGCTGACAAGGCAAACTGTAGCAGAGCAAAAGCCATGAGGTCAAAGGAACTGCTTGCATAGCTCATAGACAAGATTATTACAAGGCATAGATCTGGGCAAGGCTACAATAAAATTTCTGCTGCACTGAAGGTTCCTAAGAGCACAGTGGCCTCCATAATTGGCCTCCTATCTGTAAACAAATCACTAGTCTACAAGGACAGATTACTTATCTAGGGTCTGTAATCTTCAGGCAGAAATTAGGTGTCCAGTTCAGCCCTTCTGTTCTATTGAGCTGCCATGCTATCAGTCCCCTCTACCACAAAGATCCTGCAAGAGAAGGGCAGTATGGACAACTGTGGGATCTGGCAGGGTGAGAGCTATGAACCATAAACAAAAAGCTTTTGCTGTGTCCCTGCATTACAGAGACAGTGCCCTTACTGACCTTAATAGGGACACTAAGGAGACAGGTCAAGGTAGTTGTGATGATGATAACTCAAATAAGCAGAGGATCGTGGTCTGAGATGAAGAACTTGTTTTGGACAGGGGAAGGTGTGAATCAGGCATTACACATCAGTCATGCAAGAAGAGCAAGGCATCCAAAAAGAGAAGTCACCTTCTGGTTGGTGATTCAATTATAAGGGATGTAAATTTAGGAAAGGATACAGAAGTTTCAAAAGAGGTCAGGTGTCTTCCAGGTGCTAGGGACAAGAAGTGTATTTTTAAGATAGTCAAAAATGCTAGCAAGGACTGTGATGTCGATGCTATTGTACATCTTAGCACTAACGATCTGTCCCAAAAAGATGTACTCTCTGTGCAGAATGATTTCCAGAGCTTGGAGCAGGGACTGAGTTATTTGCCAATAAATTCACAGATTTTCTGGAGAAATATTTCAACTGAACAATGGGACAGTGAGTTAATTGATACAGAATATTCCTGTCCCCGGCAATCTAAAAATTATAGGGTTATCAGTGCATGTAACATAGAGGTGTGTGTGGACAAGAATATCAACCTAGCTGTCAAGCAAAATCAAGCTTTTAATAGTGAGCGCCACATCAAGTGCACTAATCAAACAGGTGGTAATAAAATAGGGGAACTCAGACACTACACAGTTTATGTAGAAAGTAAACACAGGGTCAGTCATAAAGGACTCAAATGTCTATATACCAACGAATAGAGTATGAGTAATAAACAGGGTGAACTAGAAATTCAGGTAAATGAGGGCAGATATGATATTGTTACCATTATGGAAACCTGATGAGATGAAACCCACAAATGGAACACATGGCTAGAGGAATTTAAATTATTTAAAAGAAACAGACCAAATAAAAGAGGAGGTGGAGTTGCTCTCTATATAAGAAATAATTACATCTCTACAAAAATAGACCACAATGATGATGAAAACTGTCTTGAATGCATTTGGATCAATATAAAAGGGGGGGAAATGACATTGCCATAGGTGTATACTACAGGCCACCCAACCAAACAGAGGAAATAGATGGACTTTTTGCTAGGCAGTTAACTAATGCATGTAGTAAGCACATCACAATAGTAATGGGGGACTTTAATTACCCTGACATCAATTGGAAGACAAACTTTGCACCAAGTGGAAGATCAAACAGATTCCTGACAAACCTTGCAGACAACTTTGTCTCCCAAAAAGTAGAGAAGGGAACTAGGGGATCAGCCATATTGGACTTAATTCTCACTAACAGAGATGAAATGATAGAAGGTGCTGAAGCTACAGGAACCTTGGGGGGGAGTGATCATACAATATTGGAATTCAACATTATGCAAGCACAAGTAATAAAACATAAGTCAAACTAGAGTCTTGGACTTTAAGAGATCTAATTTCAATAAACTTAGAGAGCTTGGGAAGGATTCCATGTATGAGAATCCTCAAGGAGAAAACAACTCAAGAAGCTTGGGAAATTTTGAAAAGTGAGATTATAAAAGCCCAATTTCGCACAATACCAACCAAGAAGAAAAATAACAGATCTCAAAAGAAACCAGCATGGCTGCATAAAGAACTGTCTGATGAATTGAAAGACAAAAAGGACAAGTATAAAAAGTGGAAAGAGGGGCACATAACTAAGGCAGAATATTAGCAAATAGCCTGAACCTGCAAAGATGAAGTGAGGAAAGCTAAGGCTCAAAATGAACTAAGGCTTGCGACAAAAGTCAAAAATAACAAAAAAAAGCTTCTTTCAACATGTAAAAAACAAGAAAAAGGTTAAGGAAATGACTGGTCCATTAGTGGGAGAAAGTGGCAAGAAGGTGACAAGCAACAGGGAGAAAGCAGAACTACTTAACTCGTTTTTTGTGTCCATCTTTACACAAAGGGAAAAAACAGTCCAACCTATCAAAAACAGTACTGTAAAAAACAGATTAGAAACATAAGTTAAGATAGGCAAGAAACTGGTAAGTGAGCACCTGTCCACCCTAGACAAGTTCAAATCACTCGGACCAGATGGATTACACTCCAAGGTTCTCAAGGAACTGGCAGATGTGATCTCAGAACCACTGAACTATATCTTTCAAAGATCCTGGAGCACAGGGGAACTACCAGAGGACTGGAAAAGAGCTGATGTAGTTCCCATCTTCAAAAAAGGGGGGAAAATGGTTCCAGGAAACACAGACTATCAGCCTGACCTCAATACCTGGGAAGATTCTGGAAAAGATAATCAAGCAACGAATCAACAAACACCTAGAGACAAACAAAGTCATTACCAAAAGCCAACGTGGATTTGTCAAAAACAGATCATCCCAGACAAATCTTATTGCATTCTTTGACCAGGCGACAAAAATTAGTGGACCAGAGGAATGCTGTGGATATAATTTACTTGGACTTCAGTAAGGCATTTGATAAAGTAGACCACAACCTACTACTTGATAAGATGGAAAAATGTGGTTTAGACAGCATCACCACCAGATGGATTCATAGCTGGCTGACTGGCTGTACTCAGCGTGTGGTCCTCAATGGAACTGCATCTACATGGAGGAAAGTGTGTAGTGCAGTGCCCCATTGCTCTGTTCTGGGCCCAGTGCTCTTCAACATCTTCATCAATGATTTGGATGAGGCGATAGATGGGGAACTCATCAAATTCACAGACGACACCAAGCTGGCAGGAATAGCCAACACTCCAGAAGATAGGCTTAAGATACAGGAGGATCTTGACAGACTTGAACATTGGGCGCTATCTAACAAAATGAAAATTAATGGTGAAAAAAGTAAAGTTCTACATTTAGGCAAGAAAAACCAAATGCATAGATACAGTATAGGTGGTACCTTGATCAATAGTAGTAACTGTGAAAGGGATCTTGGAGTTTAGTTGACAAACACTTAAATATGAGCCAGCAGTGTGCTGCAACTGCCAAAAATGTCAACACTGTGCTAGGTTGCATTAAAAGAGGGATAGAATCAAGATCACATGAAGTGTTAATACCACTTTACAATGCCTTGGTAAGGCCACACTTGGAATACTGCATCAGTTTTGGTCACCACGATGTAAAAAAGATGTTGAGACTCTACAAAGAATACAGAGAAGAGCAACAAAAATGATTACGGGACTGGGGCTAAAACATATAAGGAACGGTTGCTGGAACTGGGTATGTCTAGTTTAATGAAGAGAAGGACGAGGGGTGATATGATAGCAGTGTTCCAATATCACAGGAGTTGCCACAAAAAAGATGGGGTCAAGCTATTCTCCAAAGCACCTGAAGGCTGTTAGAGTTTTACAGCTTTCCAGCTGAAAAATAAGCCGAAAAATAAGCACACATTCAAAATGAGCAGGAGGCATAGTTTAGAAAAACTTTATTTATAAAATATATATAAGCATGATACATACAGTTTCATTCAGTTCTTGGCAATGTGGTAGAAAACAACAACAACTAACTCAGGAGATCAGGATACAGGAAGAGACTAAGACACGCCCAGACCTAGGCTGGATCACATGCCTCACACAGCGAATACTGTGTCTTAATCAAAAACAGTTCTCATTGGCTGGTTTGTTGCTATGACTATTCCAGTTCATAAATTCTTACACACTGACACTCCTCCCTTTATGACTGGAATAGACATAAAACCAAATAATTTAATACTCTTCCCATGGTGTACTCCACCCAATGGCTTGGTCATTACACAGCTGCCAGATTGTCATCTGAAGAACAATAAAGCAAGCAAATTAGTTTACTTTTGATGGCTTCTCTGATATTACAATACTTAATGTCCACATGCTTGCTTCTACTTTTCACTCTGTCACCTGTTGCCATTTTAATGCAAGCAGCATTATCTTCAAATACTGCTAAAGCTTCTTTAACTTCTATACTTAAATCCTTTAACATCTGTACATACCAAGTTACCTCTGAACAAAGTTCAGACAGAGCAATAAATTCTGCCTCCGCAGTAGAAATAGCTACAGTTTTTTGTTTTCTGGAATTCCATCCAATCAAAGTCCCTCCAAATAATACCACAAACCCAGAATTGGACTTTCTGGTTTGCACATTATTGGCATAATCACTGTCAACATAACATTTTAACTTTAATTCTTCAGAGACCTGTATTTGAAGACCTAAATTCACAGTTCCCTTCAAATACCTGAGAATTCTCTTCACACCCATCCAATGCAACTGTATTGGTGCAGCAATAAAGTGACTTAAGATGCTTACTGCACAAGCTATTTCTGGTCTGGACCACTGTGACAGATATAACAGCCTTCCTATTGGTGACTGATATATCTCCTGATCACAGGCTTCACTTTTGTCCTCGCCCAAAGTATTGTGAAAATCTATGCTCATAGGTGTTGGAGCAGAATTACAATCCTTCACATTGTATCTCTCCAACAGCTGTTCAATTTTCCTTCTTTGACTGAGAACATAGCCATAGTTTTTTGTATCTCTACACCAGGGGTGTCAAACTGCCGGCCCACGGGCCAGGCACATCACAAGGAAACCGTGCCCACCCCATTGCTGGCAATGGGGAAAAAGTTCCAATATGTTGCGAGTTTGAGATGTCTGCTCTACACCAAGATAGTTTTGTATTTCACCCAGACTTTTCAACTCAAACTTTTTCTCCAATTGATTAGCAAATTCCTTCACCTGTGCCAGATCCTTTGCAATGAAGCAAAGATCATCACAAATGCTAATAATTGGCAATCCCCACCATGAAACCTTGCAGTATATATGCAACCATTAGCCTTACAGCTCTTGAACCCAAGACCTTTCAATGCCACATGTAAACAGATGTTCCATTTTCTGGCTGATTGCCTCAGCCCATAAATGGCCTTGTTCAGTTTATACACAGTGCTAGGGTTTTTATTTTCATACCCTGGTGCTTGAACCATGTAAATTTTTTCCTCCAACTCTGCATTGAGGAATGCTGTAGTTATATCAAAGTGTCAAATTTTATGCCCACGTGCCATTGCCAACGCTAGTGCCAACCTTATAGTTTCACTTTTTACCATTGGTGCAAATACCTCATCATAGTGCACATTTTTCTTCTGTGAAAACCCCTGTGCCACTAATCTTGCCTTATATTGGACTTCGTTGTTAGGTAACACTTTCTTTTTGTATACCCATTTACATCCTGCAGCTTTGTAACCTTGTGGCAAAGTCATAGAGGTGAACACTTTATGTTCATCCATGGATTTCATTTCTTTGTCCATGGCCTCTTTCCACTTCACTTGCTCCACTTTGAGTAGTGCCAATACTTCATGATAGTTTCTTGGCTCATACCACACATTACACACCTTTACTTTCCCAGCAGAATACCTGTCAGGTGGAATCCCCTTGTCCCATCACTCTACCTGCGTGGCATTGACTGCTCTTGACTGTCAACCCTTTCCTGCTTCACATCAGAGTCACCATCTTCTTCTGACTCCTTTTCTTGCTCTTTTTTAGCTTCTCCTCCCTGAACGCTGACACCATCACTAAGTGGATCATCCCCAGAATTGGCATCAATTCTGCCCCAATTCTGCTCTGCAAAGCTAGCAGATCTGGAAATTACTATCCTTCTGCTCCCATCACTAAAGCGATAGCTCTTTGAGCCAGGCTCATAGCCCATAAACCTGAGCTTTCTAACCTTTTGTTGCCCTTTTCTCTAATTGCCTTTGGAATATGCATCCATGCATTGCTTCCAAACACCCTTAAATGTGCTAGAGATGGCTTTCTCCCATAGAACACAGCATATGGAGTATCATTTATAGAGGAACTCCACAGCCTATTGACCAAATAATTAGCAGTCAACATGGCTTCACCCCAATACGACCTGCTCAGATCAGAATCCTCCAGCAGTGAGTCTTTCATGGTCTGCAAGACTCTATTCCGTCTTTCAGCCACGCCATTCTCAGCTGCTGTGTATGGATTTCTGCATCTATGTCTTATTCCTAGCTGCCCCAACCACTGTTGAAAACTTGCTGACATGAATTCTGAACCCCTGTCAGTTTGCAGCTGGCATACCTGTTGCCTATATCTTCTTTCTGTGAAGCTCACCCATTGCTTGAACTTCTGCAGTACCTCTGTTTTGCTTTTCAGCAAATAACAGAACCCAAATCTGCTATGGTTATCTACAATGACCAGCACATATCTGGCTCCTCCCAAGCTGGCTTGCATTGGTCCTACTAAATCTGCATGTACCAGCTCCAGAACCCTTGTTGTCTGCCTTGTGCTCTTCTTGCTTACTGGGAACACCTTGGATTTCAATTTTTTACATACTGCACAGTCTAAGTATGCCTTTTAAGGTTAATCCCTCTGCAAATTCTGGCATCCTATGCAACACTCTGAAGCTGGCATGGCCAAGCTTTCTGTGCAAGAGATGAATGCATGAATCATGTTGTGCCACATTACCAAATGTTTGGGCACATTTAACCTTTTGTGTCTGCAACACATAAAGATTATCCTGTTTTATGCCCTGTGCACATATACTCCCATTTCTTTTTATGAGACATCTCCCATCCACAAATGTGGTCTCAAACCTATGTTTGTCAAGACTGGAGACACTTAGTAAATTATGCTCCATTTCAGGCACACATAATACATTATTAAACCTTTCCTCCAGACATGGAATCAACACACTGCCTTTCCCCATGACTTTTGCCTTCTGGCCATTTGCTAAAGCCACTTCTCTTCCAGTTGAATTCAAAGTGCTTGGTAGTAAGTTTGACTTCGGCTGTCAGCAGCTTAGTGACAAGCCATATTATTATGGCCAGTCTTTTCCCCATCGGTTTGAAGAGCTGTCCTGGATCAAGAAATAGGGGAGCATTGGGAGCTAATCCGCTTTGTGGTGATCCCCAAAATGACTGAAGCAGTGATTCTGGGGTTGGCCTGGCTTGATAAATGCCGCCCCATGATTTGGTGGGAAAATGGAGTTAAGACTTTAAGATTAGCCACCGGACCGGTGCCTCCTATCCCTATCAGTAGTCCAGTTGAAAGCCAGGTACAGCACCTGGAAACCTTGAAATATGCTGTTAGTTCCCCACCAGGAGAGCCAATCATCCCAAGTGAATATAGAGACTTAGCGGAAGTGTTCAGTGAGGCGGAGTGTGATGTCTTGCCATCCCACCGAACCACAGACTGTGATATTGAGATTTTACCGGGAGCAAAATTATCCATACCAAAAATGTATTTGATGACCCCTCGTGAACTGAAAGAGCTGAGATCGTACATCAATAAGAACCTAGCTAGGGGATTTATCCAACCAGCAAAATCCTGAGTAGCAGCTCCAGTACTGTTTAAAGAGAAAAAAGATGGTGTAAGGTCCCACTTCAACTAACCACCCAAGAAACTGGGTGGTTCAACTAACCACCCAAGAAAGCAGAACTCTTGAAACAGGCATTGTCTCAAAAGGATACTTTTATTAAGGGTCAGTGACAATAGGGAAGTCAAGGCAAGATTTGGGGAAAAGCCTGCCAAAATGGTATAGTTAAGCAAGCAATATTCCTCCTCCCACTAAAGTCATAATGTCCATTTGAAATCCAGCCAATCCACAAGTGGTCTGATGAGCAGGTAACTGGCACAGTTGGCCCGTATCTCAAGGTCTTTCCCAGTTTCGTTTCTCTGCAATCATCTCCCTGATAAAGGGATACACATTCCTATCTCAAGGGAATGGAGGGAGGAGGGGAATATAGAAAGCGAAAGTTATCCCAAGCACATGCAAGCTTCCCCTCCCCCAACAGAATGGCAGGCCCCAAAAGCAGAATATATGGCTAAGGAAAGGAAGGAGGGTTTTGGGCTTCTGACATACAGCCTACCTAGAAGAACAGGAAATCCCCCTGGGAAAACAAAAAGGAAAGGGAAACAACAATATAAAAAGTCAATGGGGTTTGTCCAGGTAGTTAGAGTGGAAACATTGCAATAGTCTAGGGGCTCGAATATGTTTCTTATACACCCATTCGTTTTGGCCAGAAGGGAGATTCTTCCAAGCAACTAAATACTGTGTCACCCCATGGTGTATGTGAGAGTCCAAAATGTATCTAATTTCAAAGTGTTGTTCACCCTCAACCATAACAGGATTAGGCACTGGGGGTGCAGGAGGTCTGAGATTGGAAGTAATCTCTGGTTTTAGTAAACTGCAATGGAAAACAGGGTGGATTTTCTGTAGATTCTTAGGTAAATCTAGCTCAACAGTCACAGAATTGATTATGTATTTCACTGGAAAGGGTCCTATAAATTTAGGTCTTAATTTCTTCAAAGGTTGCAATAATTGTGGAAAGAAAAACTCAATCTCCCACCTGATATGATTTCTGCTCCACCCTACGTTTATCAGCTTCGGTTTTGTAGGCTTCCCTGGCTTCGTCCAGGGCTTTCCTAACCACTGGCCAGGTGTTTTGTAATTGTTTGATTCACTCTTTCAAAGAGGATTTCAGGTTCTTTAGTGGGGAATTCAGGCATTGCAACAAAAATCTGACCATTTTCTACTTGAAATGGGGTAAACCTGGTACTGGAATGTACAGCATTATTGTAAGCAACTTCAGCAAAAGGTAGCAGGTCAGTCCAATTATTTTGTTGATAATTAATAAAGCATCTCAGGTACTGCTCTAGAACTGAGTTAAGTCTCTCTGTCCCCCCATTTGTTTGTGGATGATGGGAAGATGATAGTCCTTGATTAGAACCCATGAAATCCAGGAAAGCTTTCCAGAATTTAGAAGTGAATTGAACTCCCCAGTCTGAGATTATACGTTGTGGAGCCTCATGGAATCAATATATGTTTTGTACAAAGAGTTTAGCCAAAGTTTTAGCACTAGGAATCTTGGGGCATGGAATGAAATGAACTTGTCTGGAGAACAAATCAGTTACAACCCAAATTACAGTGTTTCCAGCACTTTCAGGCAGCTCCACAATGAAATCTATGGAAATCTCTCTCCAGGGTGCTGACAGACTAGCGATCGGCTGCAACAATCCTGGGGATTTTCCCTTGTCGTCTTTTAGCTGCAGCACAAGTAGGGCAACTGGCTACATAGCTTTCTATGTCTTTTTTTAATGCAAGCCACCAGAGTTGTCTCTTAATGAATGTAAAGTCTTTACAAAACCAAAATGTCCAGCGGTTTTTGAATCATGACCAGCTTGCATTATCTTAAGTCTCAATGCTGCTGGGACATATATTTTCTCCCCAATCCATGCCAAACCATCTTTCATTGCACACAAATTATTATGATTGTGATACCACTCATCAGTTTCTAAGGCTGTTTTAAATTCCTGTAATAGAGTCTTTTTAGCTGGATCTACTGGTTTAGATTGGGCTCTGGTGATTACAGGAGCCGCTAATTGGTGGGGTTGCAAAAACATCTTGGTCACCTCTGCTTTCTTGCTGTTGTATTGTGGTAGTCTGGATAAGGCATCAGCTAAAAAGTTTTTTCCTCCAGGGAGGTAGTGAATGGTAAAGTTAAAATGATAGAAATGCTGGGACCACCGTGGTTGCTTAGGAGGGAGTTTCCTGGGAGTTTTCATAGCCTCTAGATTCTTATGATCAGTCCACATCTGGAATGGTATTTTATTACCTTCCAGGAAATATCTCCAAGTAAGTAAAGCCCATCATACTGCATAGGCTTCTTTCTCCCAAGCTGCCCACCTTTGCTCAGTCTCTGAGAGCTTTCTCGAGGTGTAAGCACGGGATGGTAATTGTCCATCTTTATTTCTCTGTAATAATACTGCTCCCACATCAATATAACTGGCATCAGCCTGAATTATAAAAGGTTGGTCTGGGTCCGGATGTTTTAAAACCGGCTCCATAGAAAAAAGTCTCTTTAACTTTTCAAATGCTGCTTGGTATTCTCCTGTCCATTTCAATGGTTGACTGGGTATAGGCTTATCTCCCCCTCTTGTTTTCAATAGGTTTGTGATTGGTAGGGCAATTTGTGCAAAAGATGGGATGAATTGCCTATAGAAGTTTGCAAATCCTAGGAAACTTTGCAACTGTTTTCTGGTTTTTGGGGGAGCCCAATCTAAGACGGCCCTTACTTTCTCTGGATCCATCTCAATTCCTTCATTTGATATGCGATAACCCAAGTAATCTATGTGATCTTTGTGGAATTCACACTTTGACAGTTTGGCATACAATTTAGCAGAGCATAGTTTTTCTCAATGCTGCTCTGACCAGTTTGATGTGTTCATCTTTGATTTCAGTGTAAATAAGGATATCGTCAAGGTAAACTAAGATCCCTTGTACAGGTGATCATGTAGGACTTCGTTGATTAGTTGCATGAATACTGCAGGGGCCCCTTGTAATCCAAAAGGGAGAACTTTAAACTGGTAGCAACCCAATGGGCAATTGAAAGCAGTTTTCCGGCTTCCGGTTTGCTATCGCAGCCCGGGCAGATGCATAGAGGCGAGCCTCGTCTCCAGCGTCTGGTTTTATCCCACTGGGGAACCCTGGAAAGGGTCGAAAGTCGCCCTATAGGGGCAATGAGCAAGGAGAGGAGCCCCGCTTGATTGTGGAAGGGCGGTATCCCTTCCTCTTGATTCAGGACAGCTCTTCAAACCGATGGGGAAAAGACTGGCCATAATAATATGGCTTGTCACTAAGCTGCTGACAGCCGAAGTCAAACTTACTACCAAGCACTTTGAAAGCAACGCGGATGAAACTGGTTGAGATCTTATCTTATCTTTACCCTAAGTACTTTCTTCCTGTAAAAGCTCTTTGAAGTATCTTCCCCCTGTGAGGAGAGGGAAGGGAAATTCTTTTTTTAAAAAAACAAGTTTTATTAATTTTCCATTTTTACAAAGCTTCGGGTATTAAGGAAGCAACATGGTGGTTGGGTTATACATAGTCCAATAACATGCTTATCCATACATATATCATTTTACATCATCAAAAATTTCCTCTCTGTTTCCCTTAGTTATTATACCAAATTCAAACTGATAGATTGCTAGTTATAGCTCAAACATTTAAAACATTTATCAACAACTTTTAACTTATATGTTTCCAAATCCTGTTTTTAACTTTTATCTGATTTCAATTACATTATTCCAGTTGGCTTAATGTCCATAGTATTTAAGTTTCGGATAACCCACGGTTTCCTTAGTTCATTACAAAATAATTATCATGTCTAAAATACACTTATTATTTATTCAAATAAGTTCTTAGTTTATTTCACAATCATATTCTATTTCTCATTCTAATATCATCGCTTACTCATAAAATAACCTTTATCCTCTAAATCCATCTTCTATTTTATAATTCAAAACTATTATTTTAGTAACTAATTTGTTTCCCTTGTAGATATAAATCCTAAATATTAAATCAAATAATGTCTTTTAAAATCTCCTTGTCTCATTATGTGAAATTTAAAGCTCTTCCATCAAATATCACATAAAGAAAACCATTTTTAAGTCTAACTCTGGCCTTCCTTTTGTGCCAAACTGGCTTCCATAAAAGAGCTTTTAAATCTTCAGGTGGATCTCCCTTCATTCCTGCATATATCATTTGAATCAAGGGAGACCATCCAATCATCAGCCTATCAAGGAAGCCAGTCCCTTCACAATCGTTAAATTATTGGCCAAATGGTTTAAATCTCCATATTTGACTTAATATATTTGTCATGCGTTCAGGCTGGTCTTCTTCTTCTGGTTTCAGCTGGTTTAGATGAAAAATCATGTTCAGTGTTGTAGTTGTTTTTGGGTCATCTGGATTGTCTAGATTCTCAATATATTGTTTATGTAAGTCCTCCGCAAGTTCCGTCTTAGTATTGCTTTCTTCAGTTTCTATTGCTGTTGTAGTTATAGAGTCTTTAAATGAGGTCAAAGTTTGGATGTTGGAGTTCTGAGTAAATTGTAGCTGACGGTCTTTAAAATCCACTTTGTTATTAATTCCTTCTTCTTCTGTTACTTTTTGGGTTGTAGATTCATCTATTGAAGTTAAAGCTGCGTTTTGTAGTTTTAAGGTGGCACATATATCTTTCGTTCTAGAATTTGTTAGCTCAGTAGCTTCTAAGATTTTTTCAAGTATAAGTTTGAAATTGAACTGTGGGTGGTATTCCTCCATTTCTGTATTGTTTACGAATAGTCCTTTAGTGGAGGCTATTTTTAATAAAAGTCAATAACTGTCCACCTCCATTATAAAGAGTTATTTTCACCACCCAGCTGTTTCAAGTTCTTATCTTTTTGTTAATGTCAAGGACGAATCTTAGTCTCAGAAGTCTCTCAGTCAGAAACTTTTTTTTTCACTTGCTGTACCAAATTTTGCCACAAGATGTCCCCAGTAACATACAGAATGGAGCTTTTATCTGGTTCAGAGAAGGAAAAAAAGAAATTTCCCTTTTTTTCCAGCTTAGCAAAGAAATAAAATAATAAGTTTTTGTAGAAATGCAGAACTTTTAGGGAGCCCAGGTAACCAGAGATTACAAATCCAGGTATGTGGTCATTTAATCTTGTTGTCCTTTTTTTTTTTTTTTTGTTTCTTGGCTTTTTTTTCCCAACTAACAGCCAAAAGCCGCAGATTAAGCTGGTGGGCAGAGGGTATTCCAAGGGTATTTACGGAAAATAGTTGGGAAAAAGAAGAAGTTGAATAAGGTCTCACCCAACTCCTCCAGTTGCTTCATCATGCTTGGTAGTGCGTTGGGCTTTCCGGTTGGTGCGACTTAATGAAGCGGCCATGTTAATGGCCGCTCTTTTCTTCTTCGGTCCTGAGGAGCTGCCTCGGATCAAACGGAGAGGCTGCCGCCCCTCCACGATCTGGCAGGGGTCCTCTCCAATGGTGGTCGCCCCTCCAGGGCAACTTTCGACCCTTTCCAGGGTCTCCCGAAGAAGGAAAACCAGACGGCGGGGAGACCGGTCTCTCTGCGCATCCGCTAGCGCCACGATCCGGAACCAGAAGCCAGGGGAAGGTAATTTCTATCCCACCCTCTAAGAACAGCGACGTCTGACTACCCAGGGGAATCAAAGCATTAAAAAGAACAACTGTAGACTTCTGGTTCCGGGTTGTGGCACCAGCAGTCGTGCGAAGAGTCTTCTCTCTTCGCCGGCCAGTTTCCCTCCGCCGGTAGACCCTGGACAGGGTCGAAAGTCACCCTGGAGGGGCGGGCATGCCAGCACCTTCCACGGTCAGAGACAGCTCTTCTGGGCCAACGGGGAAAAGATCAGCCATTAACATGGCCGATCATCTAGCTGCACCAACTGCAAGTCAAACAACATCTAAACGTCAAAGAACCACCGTGGAAGATCCGGGTGAGACTTTTCCTTTCCTCTCTCTACCCTAATTATTCTCCTGTGAAAGCCTCTGAACTATTTCCCCAATTTCATGAAGCAGCGTTTGTGCATGTGGTACTATAAGCCTTGAAACTATAACTAATCTATTTTGATTATTTTTTATATTTACTTTTGGGTACTCTGGTTCCCGAAAAATTTCTCTTATTGAACTTTTTTTTATCTACTTATTAAACTGAACAATATTTTTTTTATTATTGCTCTTGTTCTCTTAATTGGAAAAAAATACTATCTGGAAAAATACTTTACAGCCTACTGGGGACATCTTGTGGTGAAAATTGACATTACAACTGTACTATTTTTTAAAAAATATATTTTATTATTTTTATGGGGATAAAAAGGGGAAGGGTAGGTAAAGGTATAACATAGGGTGAAAAAACAAGGATTAGACCAGGGGTAGGGATAGATACAATAATGGGGTTACCCCCAACAGTAAATCAACGCTTTAGCAAGCAGACTATCGTCCGGGTATACGTATTAAGTGTGCATAGTTAACATAATACTAAAGAGCTATAGTAAATAAATTTGTCACTAATAATAATAAAAAATTAACCAATACATATCATTCATTCTATGAATAACAATAATTAGTATACTATTGATAATATATTACTAACTAAATATAGTTACATATAAATACTAGTATATTGCTTATTAATTATAATTACTTATAGGTAAAAGTAAACATCTGACATAAAGGTTAAAAATAATAATAAAAAAAATACATCATTTATCTTATTTAATTTCATAACCTTTTTTCGTTCTCTTGTATTGCTAACCATTGATAGAATTTTTCCCATGTTTTAAAGTAAATTGTGTCTTCTTTCTCTTTGATTTCTAAAGTTAATCTATCCATTTCTGCACATTCCAATATTTTCATAATAATAATCTGATCAGGTGGTATCTTTTCATTTTTCCAAAATTGGGCAAATGCTATTCTCGCAGCTGTTAATATATGTAAAATTAAATATTCATTCTCTTTTCCATAGTTAGATCCTAATATTCCTAGTAAAAACAGTTCTGGTTTGAATTCTATCTGTATCTTAGTCATCTTTTCTAACCATATATGAATCTTAAACCAATATTTCTTTGCATTAGGGCATACCCACCAGATATGATAATAAGTCCCTGGTTTTTGTTTACATTTCCAACAAATATTTGATACATTTTTAAACATTTTCTCTAGTCTGACTGGTGTTATATGCCATCTATAAAACATTTTATATAAATTCTCCTTATATGCAGCTGCTTTAGTAAGTTTGATATTTCGATCCCACAGTTTTTGCCAATCTTCTAAGTCTATGGAATATCCAAAATTCTTTGCCCATACTGTCATTGTTTCCTTTACTTGTTCTTCTTCCATCTTCCAGCTTAGCAGAAATTTATAGAGTTTTTTAATCAAGTTTTCGTCTGTTTTTAGCAATATTTTATCTAGTGGTATCTGTTCTTTATAAAATCCTGTAGATTTTATATCTTTTTCATATCTTGTCTGAATTTGCAAATAAGTCCATCATGTTAAGTCAATACCCTGTTGCTGAAGAGTTTGTCTGTCTTTAAGTTTTCCATCTTTGTCCAAAATATCTTTATAACTAACAAGTTTATCATAGTTAATTAAATTTGGATAGGCAAAGGCTTCCATTGTCGAAAGCCACTCAGGTATTTTCATGTAAATTTTATGTTCAATTCTTTCCCACTCTGAAAACAATACATTCCTTATGGCATGATTTTGAAAATATTTATGTACTTTATTTTTCTCATACCACAAAAATGCATGCCAACCTAATTGCAGATCGTGCCCCTCTAAATAGAGAAGTCGTTTATTTCTCAGTGTGATCCATTCTTTAAGCCAAAGCACAATGGTTGCCTGGTAATAAAGTCTCCAATCTGGGAGTCCGAAGCCCCCTCTGTCTTTGGAATCTTGTAATAATTTGATTTTAATTCTTGCTTTTTTCCCTTGCCATATAAATCTCATTATTGTAGCATTCAATTCATCGAAGAATTTCTGATTTAACTTAACAGGAACTGTTTGAAATAGAAAAATTAGCTTAGGTAGAATGTTCATCTTAATGGTCGCTATCCTTCCTAGCAATGATAATTGAAGATTTTTCCATTTCTCCAAATCCACTTTTATTTGTTTTAATAGTGTCTCATAGTTGTCCTCTTTTATTGTTGTGTATTTTGAAGTTAAATGGATACCTAAATATTTGACTTTTTTAGCTATTTGAAGATTTGTCTTTTTAGCAAATTGAATTTTTTGTTTGTCTGTTAAATTCTTCGTTAATATTTTGGACTTTTCCCTATTTATCTTCAACCCCGCCACTTCTCCAAATTTCTCTATTTTCTGCAAGAGTTTAATGGCTGTTTCTAGTGGCTCCTCCAAAATAAAAACTAAATCATCTGCAAAAGCCTGTAGTTTGTATTTTTGGTCTTTTATCTCCAATCCTTTAATCTCGATGTTGTGCCTAATATTCCTAGCCAACACTTCCAATGTAAGAATAAATAACAAGGGAGACAATGGACATCCCTGTCTTGTGCTTTTTTTGATTTCAAAGCTATCTGTATAATCTCCATTTATAAGTATCCTTGCTGATTGTTTATTATAAATTGCTTGAATTGCATTTATAAAGTTTTCACCAAAGTCCATCTCCTTCAACTGTTGAAACAAAAATTGCCAATTGAGATTATCAAAAGCTTTTTGTGAATCAAGAAATATAAGCGCCAACTGTTTCCCCAGATGGTTTTCGTAATATTCCAACACATTTAAAATAATCCTTAAATTATTCTTTATCTGCCTTTTTGGTAGAAAGCCATTTTGGTCCGAGTGGATAAATTCAGTCAAAAATTTCTTCATTCTTTCTGCCATTATTGTAGTAAATATTTTATAATCCACATTTAATAACGATATTGGTCTATAATTTTTAATTTGTGTGAGATCAGTGTCTTCTTTGGGTATAAGGGAAATGTTGGCTTCTATCCATGAATTTGGTATTTTTGTCTCTGAAAAAGCTTCATTACAAAGATCTTTCAAAATCGGGCTGACAATGTCTTGTAAAGCTATATAGAATTCTGCAGGGAGACCATCAGGTCCCGGAGTTTTATCCTTCTTTTGCCTTTTTATCGCCTCTGTAATCTCCATCATTGTTATGTTCTCGTTTAACATGTATTGCATGTTCTCTGGTACCTTTGGAAGATCCGCTTCTTTTAAATAGTCCTGTATTGCCTCATTCGAAACCACCTCAGTCTTATAAAGTGTCTCATAATAAGCTTTAGTAATTTTTTTAATTGCATCATTATGGCAGTATAATTGGCCCTTTGAATCTTGTAGTTTACTTATCAGTCTTTTTTCTCTTTCTTTTTTCAGTTTATATGCCAGCCATATTGGCATTTTCAAAAAAAATCTGTTGTGCCCTTATATCCATCTCTAGTAAATTTAATTTGTGTTTTATTAATTCCATTTGTGTCTTCAACTTTTTCTTTTGTGGATCATTTCGTAGCTCCAGTTCCAAGTTACTGAGTTGTTCTTTCAATCTAAGCTGTGTTTGTTTCTTTTCTTTATTCTTTTTGGCAACATAAGTTATAGCCACGCCCCTAAAATAAGCTTTCGCTGTATAACATACATTTTGAGTGGAGGTTTCTTCTTTCTTATTTATTTTAAAAAAAAATTCCATTTCTTTCGTTGCTAATTGTAAAAATTCTTTTTCTTTCAATATAGCTTTGTTCAGCCACCATCTTAATTTCTTTCTAGTTCCTTTCCACATCACTCTAATTGGATTATGATCTGCCCAAATATTAGGTTCTATTTCAATCTCATGTATCATAGTTTTTAAATCATAAGAAGTCCATATCATATCAATTCGTGATCAGGATTTATGCCTATTTGAATAAAATGTATATTGTGCTTTATCTGGGTTCATTTCTCTCCATATATCTTGTATACCTAATTCGTCTTTCATCTTTAGAAAAGAATTAGATAAGGTATTTCCCCCTTTTTTCCCTTGTTTGTAGCTTTTATAATCCTGTTTTGCATTAGCTATCGCATTAAAGTCTCCAAGAATACAAAGATTTTGATAGTTTAATTCCATTAATTTATCATGTAGTTGCTGAAAAAAGTGGTCTTGTTTCTCATTGGGGGCATATATCGCAATCATCAGAATTTGTTTTTGATTCCATGTAATTTCCACCATTAATAATCTTCCTTCTTCATCAGCATAAATTTGTTTTGGATTCATCTTCTCTTTTATATAAAAGGCTACCCCTCTTTTCTTTTGCAATGCCGAAGAAAAATAAAGTTTGCCTATTTTTGGTTGTTCTAAGAATCTAAAGTGTTGTCTTTTTATATGCGTCTCTTGAAGACAAATTATATCCATTTTCAATTTTTGTAATCTATAAAATATTTACTCCTTTTTGATGGGGAGTTAAGACCATTTATATTTGTTGAAAAAATTTCAATTTCTTCCATAATTTTAGTTGTATTTGGATCTCAGTCTTCTAGGAGAAGTTATCTGTCTCTGATCTTTGGGCCTTACATCTTCTTCTGATTGAGTCTTTTTAGGTTCTTCCTCTTCTGTTTGTTTCGATGCTCCTGCTTCTGTCATTTCCTCTGGTTTCTTAGACCTGATGTCACCTTCTTCCAGGAAGGCTCTATGATTGTTAAAAAATTCCTCTGCTTTAAGTGGAGTATCCAATCTATATCTTTTCGAGTCCCGAAAGATTAATAATCCTTCTGGGACCAACCATCTAAAATTCAGCAGTTTCCTTGTTAAAAATTGATATTCTCTTCGGGCTTCTCTTATTCTTTTCAGAATCTGTTTAAGAATTACAAGTTCTTTATCTTTATATTTCAATGGTTGGTCTCTTATTGCTCTCAAGATCTCATCTCGTGTTGATCTTTTGAGAAATCTTACGTGACCCTCTCTGGGAACTCTATTTCTTCTTGCATAGCTTGAATTGACTCTAAAAACCTGATCCATTTCTTGTTTCATTTGGTCCATTTTCATTCCAAGTAGTTCCGCCAATAACTCGCTCATCAACTCTAACAGATTCTCATCCTTCTCTTCTATGATATTTTGGAATCTTAAGAAGTATGATGCTCTTTCCATCTCCATGACAGCCATGCTGTCTTCCAATTCCGCATTTACTTGCGCCAATCTCTGGTTCTCATCTTGTAATGCTTCTAGTTTCTGATCAACCACCTCTGACTTATCTTCTATTTTTTGCATTCTTTGTTGAGTGTCTATCATCGCCTGTTAGAAGGTTTCCATTTTTTGATCCATTTTAAGAAGATCACTTTTCAAGTCTTCATAATTTTTGTCCAAATCTTTTTTCATTTCCATTTTGGAATCTGCAATTGCTTGGAGTATCACTTACGTATCTTTTTGTTGAGTTTCCTGTTGTAAATATGTTGTAATTGATTTTTGGGGGGCTGGGCTCACCGAGGTTGAGGCGGGGGCCAAAGAGCCCTTCTTCGCCCCTTTAGCCAAATTTGAGATGCTCATCTTCTAATTGTTGTATTTATTTATAATCCACTAAGGAGCCCAATGGCTAGTTATAATCCACCAGAAGGCCCGATGGCCAATTGTAATCCAATGCCCTCCTATTATCAGGAGACAAGGCAAACGTAATTTGAAAGGAAAAAAGGAAAAAAGAAAGGAAAAAGAGAAAAAAATACTAATAATTCCAGCAAGGAGATAGTTAAAAAAAAAGGACAACAAAAACTTCCACAACCATCCAAAAGGGAGGGAGAGTAAAAGAAAAAAAAAACAGACAAAAAGGCCAAAAAGAAAAAAAAGATGTATTTATATCCAAAGGAAAGACCAAAAAAAATAAGGAAAAAAAATAAAAGTTGTTGTGTAAAAATAAAAATACTATAGGGGAGAAAAAGAGAGGGGGGAAAAAGAAAAAAAGAACCATATCCAATTTATGATCTAGTTATAAATTTACAAATTTATTCCACGACCACCCAAAAACAAAAAAAACAAAAAACAAAACCCAAAAGATAAGTTCCCTTCTCTTGTATTTTCCTTTGCTATAGGGAATATACAGCTAGCTAAAAAGACCAGACACTCACAGACAAAAAAAAGTAAAAAAAAAAAAAACTTCCCTCTCAGTAGCTTTAAAGAGAGTTAGGGATGTCTGGGCATGCAGCCAAGTGTCTGGGCATTGGGCCAAGTATTGCAGCTGAATAAACAAAACTGCCAGAGAACAAAGAGAGAAAAGTTACAATGTAGCCGCTAGGTGGTAAAAAAGAAAAAAAATATCCAAGGGTGGAAGCACAGTTTAAAAGTTCTTTAAAGTTAATAAAAAGAACAGGAAAAAAAACAGAGTGGCTTTTCCCACTTATTAAGTCTTCCTTTCCTTCCAAAAATGAGATGATTTCTCCAATTAAAGAATTTTAAAGTAGCCCAAATTAGTTCTTCTTAAAATCGCTTAAACCGCCGCTTACACGGGAGGGGGGGAGCAAATCCACCTCCTTCCTCCCTTCAGGCTTCCAGCTTCAAGTTAAAGACAGGCTTTCTTTTTTCAATAAAGTCCACTTCACAAAGAGAAAAGAAGCATAGTCTCACCCGTCCCGGCTGCTTGCCTTCCAAATCAGCTGTTTTCTGTCTCCGATGATCAGCTGAGAATGGCGACTTGCATAAATGCTATCTGCCTTTCTTTTGATGGTTCCAGGGGCTGCTTTGGGTTCGGTAAGCCGGCTACCACCGGCTCCCATTCCTCAAAGGTTCGCCCTTCGGTGGCCACCCCTCCAGGGTGGCATTTAGCCCAAATGGGCCCACCAGCGAAGGAATTTCGGACCCAATTTTTCCCCAGGTCTACAGTCAGCGACGTCACCGGAAGCCTCCACAACTGTACTATTTTTTGATTATGACTATAACTTGGCCTTCAAATTATCACAAAAAAGCAGCTGTGTGGAGGTGGACTGCTGATTGTTATTAAACACAGCCTCACTAAAATACTAAAAGACTACTTGATCATGGAAATGGAGGATTTTTTCCCACAGCTTGACTACAACTTTATATTGGAAAAAATCTTGGAATTTACTGAGAATATACACTTCAGGAGGGAAACTAAAGATGATTCCCCAGAACTACAAACTGAGGAACAGATCAATACCATAGAGGTTTGTGTTCAACCCTATGTACAACATGAGACCGAGGAATTTTATTTACAACTTAACTACGAAAAAGCCTTTGCCTCAAAATCACAAATTGACACCCAGACTTCAGCTGATTTCTTCATAAACCAAAAATCAACAGAACAAGAACTTATCACTATCAAAGAGGATTCCAGACAATTCTATCTACAATCCATCGAATATCAGAACTATGACATCCTGGACAACCAACTAATAACTATAACACTAGATAAAATTGACTACGTCACCCAGATGACAATGGAAGAAGGACAACAGACACAAGACCAGATTGAATTAAGGATGAATATCGTAAACAAAACAATGAGATCTATTGACATAGTGGCCCTTTTATGGAAACCGGCCTGGCTCAAAAAGAAAGCTAGAGTCAGATTTAAAAATGGGACTTAAATCTATACTTGATGGCTAAAAAAGATTTTTCTAGAGATATGGTCTGAATTAATAGTAACTGAGATGAAAAATAAAACTGGGACTGATCTAGTTTAGGACTTAGATTTATAACTGTGAGGGAATTATTGGTTAGATTATAATTTGGAATTTTGAAATGAAAAATGTTTTAAATGTATTCCTATCTTGATTATACATGGTTGAAATAGAGTAAGAAGGTATATATTTTCTCTTTTATTTTATTTCTATTTTTTATCCTTTTTTTAATGGAGATAATATGTTTACCATAGGTATATCTATTTTGTAATGGAATGAAAATAACAGAATGGATGTTGGGATTGATTTAATATTTAGGATTCAGATGTATAATTGAGAATATAGTTTGGAATGGTGAAGTGAAAAATGTTTTAAATGTGTACCTATTAAGATTATACATGGTAGAAATAGTGTAAAGATATACATTTTCTTTTTTACCTTATTTTTATTTTTTATTCCTTTTTTGGAAGATAAGATTAGATAGGATTAGATATGATATTTATCTTCTAATGGAATGGAAACAATAGAATGAAAAGGTAGTTGTTGGAATATTATTATAGACATGATAATGGTTATGTTATGTAATTAGGGAAATTAGGGATGCCTGAAATGTAAATAGCATGTCTAATTAATGTTAAATTGGAATGTGGTAATTGGAATGTAGTTAAACTTAAAAACAGGACTTGGAATTTTTATAGGTAAAATGTGATTGAAAATTTTTTATGGACGGATTGAAATTTACCTAGAAATGTATTAACCTGAATATGTTATATTAATGGAGGGAAAGAGAGAGGGAACCTCCAAGGAGTTAACCCTGACTACTAAATGTATGTTTTGTGATTTTAGACAATTGCTGATTTGTGAATGTATGTTTTTGATTTAAGATGATTGATTACCCTATCCCCACGTTGTTTCCTAAATACATTGTTCAAAAAAAACCCCGGAAAAATTAATAAAACTTGTGATAAAAAAAAAAGAACAACTGTAATTTAATTGGATTTATATGTTCCTGAAACTTGGGGACCAAAAACTTTCCTATTTCTATTGGAGACTTTTGTTTTTATCTACAAAAAAGAAATAAAATTGGAAAAAGAATTAGAAAAAAAAACTCTAAATGGCATCGATGACATCTTGTGATGAAGCTTGGTATTGCAATTTGTTATTTCCTAAAAGGTGACTTGACTCAAAGCCCAGACCCTGATAAGACCTTCTTGACCTTGGTACTGTAAGGACCCACCTCAATTTACATCTTAAGAAGACAGAACTCTTGGAATGGGTTTTCCAACAGGAATCTTTATTAAGAAAAACTGACTGAAGGTGTGCTAGACAGGATCTGGGGGACCCCCTGATCATTCAATGTTTTAAAGCGTTCCCAAGCAGTCCCACCCCACATTCCTTCCGGTCAATCCAAATTGGCAGATGGCTGGGTGTTAAATCCATCGGATCCCAAACGTTGCAATCTTCCCCCCTTTTTACTTGCTGCCAGTCAAAGGAAGCTTCATAGGAAGTGAGATCAAAGGCTGATTGCCTATTGTTATGGTTAGTACTCCAGAGAGGGAATCCACAGAGGATGTTTATTTGTAGATGATAGAAGGAATGCCAGTCATAAACACCCGTGTTTACTCCCCCCGCCTTTGTAGTATGACAGAATCCAAAAGAGAGTAAGAATTGGGTTTTCCCAGAGTAGATTAGTTAGAAATAAAATATAATTGGGTTCTGACATCCGGCTCCCCTTAAAAATAAGAGAGGTCCACCTGTAGAGAAAACAAAACAGGTATAAAAGTTAGTCTGGCTTGTTAGGATAATCTGTATGAAACTTCTTTAAAAGCTTCGGGGCTTTGACATCATGTTTATGGACCCACTCATTGTGAGAGGCGGGGAGGTGCTTCCATGCTACTAGGTATTGAGTTGACCCATGATATTTTCTAGAGTCCAGGATTTCCTTTATTTCGAAATGATGTTCCCCTTCTATCATGATTGGTGTTGGTGTGGGGGGGGAATTTTTGGCCGTAAGGGTGACTGTTGTTCTCTTTTCAGCAAACTGCAGTGGAAAATTGGGTGTATTTGCCTAAGATTCTTGGGTAATTCTAATTCTACTGTTACCGGGTTTATGATTCTTTTAATTGGAAAAGGCCCTATATATTTTGGTCCAAGTTTTTTACAGGGTTGTATGGATTTTAAATATTTTCTAGACAGATAGACCATTTCCCCTATAATGAATGGTGTGGGCTCCACCCTTTTCTTATCTGCTTGTGCTTTGTATGCTTGCCTAGCTTCCTCTAGAGCTTTTCTCACTATTGGCCAGGTGTTTTGTAATTGTTCCATCCATTCTTTCAGTGATGGAATTGCCGGTTCGTTTGGGGTTAGTTCTGGCATGGGGTTGAAACTTTGGCCAGTAGCTATTTGAAAAGGAGTGTAACCTGTGCTGGAGTGGACTGCATTATTGTAGGCAACCTCTGCAAACGGCAACAGGTCCGTCCAATCTGACTGCTGGAAATTTAGAAAACACCTTAAATATTGCTCAAGTACTCCGTTACATTTTTCTGATTGACCATTTCCCTGAGGATGATGGCTAGACGTCAGTCCCTGGGTGGTCCCTAAAAGAGATAGAAATTCCTTCCAAAATGCAGATGTAAATTGCACTCCCCTATCAGATATGATGCGTTGGGGTGCCCCAGGCAATCTGTAAATATGCTGCATGAAAGGTTTTGCTAAAGCTTTTGCGGTGGGGATCTTTTGGCAAGGAATAAAGTGAACCTGTTTGGAAAATAGGTCCGTGACCATCCAAATGACAGTATTCCCATTGCTTTCTGGTAATTCCACTATAAAATCCATGGCTATTTCCCTCCAGGGGGCTGAGGGATTTGCCACTGTTTGTAACAGTCCTGGCGATTTCCCTTGCAGCCTTTTTGCCATTGCACACTTGGGGCAGCTGGCCACGTAACTTTCTATGTCCTTTTTCATGGATGGCCACCAAAATTGCCATTTAATTAAGTGTAATGTTTTTACAAATCCAAAATGCCCTGCTGATTTTGTGTCGTGGCAAAGTTGCATGAATGTGATTTTTTGGGTGGTCGGTATATATAACTTCTCCCCCACCCAAGGCAGTCCGTCTTTCATTGTGCACACGTGTTTATTTTTCTGGAACCATTCATCTGTTTCCAAACTTTTCCAGAATTCAATTCCGGTCTGGCTATCCAGCTGTGGTTTTAATTTAGCTTGGGCTCTGGTAGTCACTGGCGCTGCCAGTTGTGATTCTCCCATGATCGGTTTAGAGTCAGTGGCTCACGTGCTGTTATATTGGGGCATGCGAGATAATGCATCTGCCAGAAAGTTCTTTCCCCCCGGCAAATGCTTGAGCTTAAAATTGAATTGGTGAAAATGCTGGGACCAGCGGGCTTGCTTGGGGCTGAGTTTTCTGGGTGTTTTCAAGGCTTCCAAATTTTTGTGGTCTGTCCACACCTGGAAAGGGATTTTATTGCCTTCAAGGAATTGACGCCATGTAAGTAATGACCACCGTATCCCATATGCCTCTTTCTCCCACACGGGCCAGCGCTGTTCCGTTTCAGTGAGTTTCCTGGACGTATACGCGCAGGGTTGTAACATCCCTTCCTCATTTTCTTGTAATAATACAGCCCCCACTGCTACATCACTTGTATCCGTCTGTATTACGAAGGGTTTATCCATGTCTGGGTGCCTCAGTACTGGTTCGGCAGAAAAAAGCCTCTTTAATCTCTCAAATGCCGCTTGGCATTCCATTGTCCATTTTAGTGGCTGGCTAGGTTTCACTGAGGATTCTCCCTTCGTTTTTAGTAAGCTCGTGAGGGGCAGGGCTATGTGAGCAAATGAGGGGATGAATTGGCGGTAAAAGTTTGCGAAACCCAGGAAACTTTGCAGTTGCTTTCTTGTGCGAGGTGGTGCCCATTCTAATACTGCCCTGACCTTTTCTGGGTCCATTTCAATGCCTTGTGGGGATATGCGGTAACCTAGGTAGTCTATTCTTTCCTGGTGAAATTCGCATTTTGATAAGTTGGCATATAGGTGGGCGGCTCGCAGTTTCTTTAAAACCGCTCTGACTAGGTTGACATGTTCCTCTTTTGATTCTGTGAAGATGAGGATGTCGTCAAGATAAACCAGGACCCCCTTAAATAGGTGCTCCCTTAGTACCTCATTGATTAATTGCATAAATACTGCGGGGCCCCCTTGTAATCCAAAAGGCAAAACTTTGAATTTGTAGCACCCCATTGGGCAATTGAATGCAGTTTTCCATTCATCTCCTTCCCTAATTCTCACACGGTAATACGCTTCCCTTAGATCTAGTTTAGTAAAAATCTTTCCTTTCGAGAGGTGTGATAACATGTCCTTCATGAGGGGTAGGGGGTATAGGTTGCTTTCACTGATCGCATTAAGGAGTCTATAATCCACATATAAGCGTAAAGAGCCGTCCTTCTTCTCTCTAAAGAGGACCGGAGCGGCCACCTAAGGTTTGGCTGGTTCAATGAACCCCCTTTCTAGGTTTTTCTTTATAAATCTCTCCATTTCCTCCTTCTCCTTTGGGCTCATGGAGTATAATCTGGGCTTTGGGAGTTTTGCCCCGGGCTTGAACTCTATGGCACAGTCCGTGGGTCGGTGGGGGGGAAGCTCATCCGCCCTCTCCTCACTGAAAACTTCAGCCAGGTCTCTGTATTCCTCTGGTATTTCTGGTAGCCCCTTTTCTTCACCCATGGACGCTATTTCCGTTTTTAATTTTGATAGATCCCCTTGGGATTTTAAGTCTGTAGGGTCCTCCTTCAGGAAATTGATTTCTTTCGTCCTCCAATTTACCCAGGGGTTCCATTTTGTTAACCATTCCAGCCCTAGGATCATCGGGCATTCCATGCCTGGGGTCACTATAAACGTTAGGTCTTCCTCATGATTCCCCAGGGATAGGTGGATTGGTAACGTGGCTAGGGTAGCTGGCACCCCCCCTGCTATGGACCCATCTAACTGGCCAAATGAGATTGGTTGTTCCAGCCTCCTCACTCCTTTGAAATGGCTAAGGAGGATGTCTTCCGGCCAGTTCAGCTTGCTGGCAATGGTTCGGAATTCTTGCGTATATTCAGCTACTGGCCGTCTGCCTTGCCTCATCGTTTTGATTCTTTCACGTGCTTTGCGATCAACCAGGTGGTCTTCAAATCGCCTTCTCAGAGAGGACATGAAACGGTTGAAGTCATTGAGCTCTGGGGCATTGGAATCATGCAAATTCACCACCCAATCGGCGGCCGGTCCATCCAGAGCAGATTGCACGATCCGGATACGGGCTTTGTCACTAGGGATGTGTCGCCCGTGTTCCTCCATGTAGCCAAGGACTTGGGTTAGGAAAAACCCCAAGCGTGTCGGCTCCCCCTTGAAATTCGCGTCCAACGGCGGAAGTCTTTGAATGGATCGGTGTCTTCTTCGTCGGTATTGTCTTCCATCTGGATTTCCATCTGCAGGTCGGCGGGGGGTGGGGACTACTGGATCAGCGGATGTCCCCGGGGCTGCAGGTTCCAATTCCCCCTCAGTGTCTCTCCAGTTGCAGCTTCAGGAGTTGGTGTGGCCGTGGGGTTCAGGATTCTCCTCTCCTAGGGAGCTGAGGGTCCTCTTCATCAAGTCGATAGCTTTCTCTAAGATCCAGTTTGAGTGCTGTGCCCAGCTTCCTTCATCTTCGCTTGTGTGCAGGGATCTCTCCATCTCCTGCTTCCATCCTGGTTGGTTGGCCCCCCGTCTCAGGGTCAACTTTCTTGACCCCTTTTCCCACTCGCCTTTCTTTCCAACGCCCATTGACCACCGAGGTTTGTGGTTATGTGGCTCCACCACCTCTTCTCCTGAGGAATCTGACCCTTCAGATCCGGATATTTGGCAGGTTTCCAGTCGGGGCAATGGCTCCCTCTCCGGGGGGCTTTCCCCCTTCCCTGCTTCGTCGTCTGACATGGTAATTTTTGCAAAGTCCCCCGGCAAGGTTCTTCCTTCCAGGTTGACTAATTTTGCAGATCCTGTCTAATGTAAGGACCCACCTCAATTTACATCTTAAGAAGACAGAACTCTTGGAACGGGTTTTCCAACAGGAATCTTTATTAAGAAAAACTGACTGAAGGTGTGCTAGACAGGATCTGGGGGACCCCCCTGATCATTCAATGTTTTAAAGCGTTCCCAAGCAGTCCCACCCCACATTCCTTCCGGTCAATCCAAATTGGCAGATGGCTGGGTGTTAAATCCATCGGATCCCAAACGTTGCAATCTTCCCCCCTTTTTACTTGCTGCCGGTCAAAGGAGGCTTCATAGGAAGTGAGATCAAAGGCTGATTGCCTATTGTTATGGTTAGTACTCCAGAGAGGGAATCCACAGAGGATGTTTATTTGTAGATGATAGAAGGAATGCCAGTCATAAACACCCGTGTTTACTCCCCCCCTTTGTAGTATGACAGAATCCAAAAGAGAGTAAGAATTGGGTTTTCCCAGAGTAGATTAGTTAGAAATAAAATATAATTGGGTTCTGACAGGTACTATCTGTGAAAGACTTAGCTGCAAGAGAACAGGTGGGCAGCAAAATTGGCCTACTTCAACTGTGAATGTAAATCTTTACTGACTTTTGCTTAACAAATAACTTTTACTAGAAAGACTATTCACAAATAAGTGAAAGAGATGGATGAAGACCAGGAAAAGATTTTGTCTATGTTGAAAGCAATACATGAAACCATTCTTTTAGCTTGTGATAAAATAAGACCTAAAATAAAAGATCAAGATGCCAGCTTAGATGCACAAAGCCAAATTTTGACTACTACCAAAGAAACAACAATGCAGAAGACAACAGAAGAAGCGGGACAACCAAATATTAAGACAGAGGACTCAATTGATCAACAAATACAGCTGATGGAAAATCCAGAAAAGGAAGTGACTACATTGAAAATGGAAATGACTTTCTATATGAATCAGAAGAAATTGAGAAAGAAGTAGAACAGATTGAATTGAAGACAAATATATTAGAGCAAACATGGGGAACTGGAATAACAGGGAGACAATTTAACGAATACAAATGGGCTAGTCCTTCCAGAAAACTGGCAATCAAATGGTCTCCTTTAATTCAAATAACATATATGAGACTAGAGGGAGACCTATTTGATGATTTAAAGGCGTTGATATGGAAGCCTAGTTGGCAAAAAAAGAAAGCTAGAATAAGGTTGAAAAAACTGGGATTTTGACTTATTAGAGGGGATTTTATATTGCCAATTAGTGGGTTAAAGGGAGATGTTGAGACAAGAGGAATTTTGGTTATTAGATTTAAAATATTTGGAAACCAGTTGAAAATAAGGATTTTATCAGTTAAATATTTAAAAATTAGACCTAAAAGGGAAAATAAAATTAAATATTATGAATATGTTTGATTTATTGATTAACCCAGGCAATATATATAATGGTTTTGATTTATTAAAGGGGATATTGTGTTATTAAATAGATGATTTAATATGGTGGGAAATAGATAATTCTTAGGAAACAGAACAAGATTATATTTAAATAGATAAAATGTGTATTTTGGATATCATAGTTTGTTATGAAGTGAGATAAGGGAAATTTTGGTTACCCAAAGTCTGAAAATTATAAATATCAAAGGTTAAATTGGAATATTGATAAGAAATTAAAAATTGAGTAAAATTCAATAACAGGATATGGATTGTTTATGAAGATTGAATGTAATTAAGATATGTATAAGCTAAAAATTTATTGATAAATGTAATAATGATGTTCTTATTGAATTGATATAATTAGAAATGTACCAACCTGAACATGAGATAGTAATTGTTAAGGGAAAAAGAGAAGAAATATTTGATGTTGTAGCCTGAGATTTGCACTAAGATTTTGTTATTGAGCTATTGATTAACCCAGTCACCACATTGCTTTTTAAATATTCAAATGTAAAATTGGAAAATTAGTAAAATATTATATAAAAAAAAGAAAGCAGTTTTCCACTCATCACCTTTCTTATTCTTATGCGGTAATAAGCCTCTCTCAAGTCCAGTTTTGAAAAAAAAAAAATCCTTTTGATAGGTGTGCTAGCATGTTTTTCATTAAAGGTAATGGATACGTGTTTTTCATGCACACCGAGTTCAGGGCCCTATAATCAACACAGAGACGAAGAGAGCCATCTTGCTTTTCTCTGAATAAAACAGGAGCTGCTACCCGGGGCTTGGCTCACCGACCCACTGACTGTGCTATTGAAATCATTCCAGGGGTAAAATTACCAAAGCCATCCACCCTCTGCTCACTGAATGCTTCAGCCAAATCTCTGTATTCCATTGGAAGGCTCTGCAAGTCTGACTCACTGAGGGTGGAGGCAAAATCACGACGTAATCCACACCTCCCGCCCGTTTCTTTAGAGGTGGGTGGAGTTCCCCCCTGTGGGAATCTCAGCTGTCCTTCCCTCCAGTTGATCATGGGGTTCCATTTCTTTAACCAAGCCAGCCCCAGAACTAACAGTCACTCCATAAAGAGCCACAATAAATGCTAAAGTCTATGTGTGGCCACCCAGGTCAATGTGCAATGGTCTGGTAACAAAACTGGCAGGCACCCCCCCCCCCCCAGCGACTGAACCATCTAGTTGGCAAAAGGTGATTGGGGTTTTTAGTCTCCTGAGTGGAATTCCCATTTTCCCCATTAGTTCTGGGCTAATCATACAGTGGGTGCACCCCGAGTCAGGTAAAGCTGCTAATTTCACTGTCCTCCCAGTGCCTGGTATGAACAGTTCTAGGGGCACTGTAATGGGGTCGATTGGTGCACTCACCAAAGGGTCATCCTCATAGTCATCTTCTGCTGCTCCTGGATCATTGTGGCATGGAACCGGAGCTCAACCCTCTCGATTGTGATCCCAGGGGACCTCTATGGTTTCCTCGGACCTCATAGCAATCTCCCTTGAGTGTGATGGGGTTCTCAGGGGTCTCCTGGCCAGCAGATGATCTCCTCTCTTAGCAGGGGTCTTGTGGCAATCCACAGTTCAGTGTCCTTCCTTGCCACATTTGAAGCAGGCCGTGCTGCGAGGTGGGGCAGGTGAAGGTCGGGTGGTCTCCCCTCCCTTCTCCTCTGTATGTGGCTTGAAACTTGATCTCACTGGATGGTGCTGATGCTTGCGTTGATCGATCTCCACTTCCTCAGCTAGCAGGCACCAGTTGTACAGCCACCCCAGGGCTCTGCGAGCTACGCAGGCATTGTACAGCTCTTCACTGAGTCCATCCTGGAAACAGCTTACCAGGATGTCCTCTGGCCAATGCAAGCAGCTGGCCAACTCTCTGAACTCTTCGGTATATTCAGCAACTGGTCTTCTCCCTTGCTTCACCATTTTAATCCACTCCTGGGCTTTCTTATCAGCCAGCCAGTCTTCGGAGCGTCTGCGGAGTGCGGCCATAAAACAATTAAAATTCCTCAGCTCGGGTGCATTGCAATTATACAGGGTCACCATCCAGTCAGCTGCTCCATTTTCTAATGCCGGAGTGACCACTCGAACTTTTTCAACATCAGTGGGCAGTGTTGTCCCATAGATTTGCATGTAGGTGAACATTTGAGCCAGGAAATAGCCCAGTCGCTTCGGGTCTCCATCAAACTTCACCCCGATTGGGATTGGTTTCACCTTGGCCAGCTGAGGTGCTCTGCCTCTGGCTCCTTGAGATGGACAGCCCTGCTGCTGCTGTCTCAGGAACCTCTGGCTCATCCTCCTCCGATTCCTCCTTTGACTCTTCTTCCGACTCATGGCTTTCTTTCAGCTGCATCTTAAATTCATTGAGAGTCTTTTTCACGTACTCCATCACAGCTTCCATTGCACCCCCTTTCCACTCCTCTTTCTCTCCATCCTTATCAGGAGGTGGCAGGCTCTGGATTCTTTTTCTTTGCCTTCTTTTTTTCCTCCTCCTCGGGTCAGGGTAACTTTAGGAGGGTTTTCCTCTCATCCTTCCTTCTTACTGACTCCGAGTGACCATCTGGCTCGGTCTTCTTCACCAGAAGGTCCAGCTTCCTCCAGGTCCCTGGAGAGGCTTTCATCTGTTTTCAGGCACAGGAGATCTTCAGACCATTTCTCTGCCTTGAACTACTCCATGTAGGTTTTGTTTGCGACTCCTTTTCTTGTTGTGAGCATTTCTGTTGAGGATTGGCAGCTGGGGGGGCTGTTTGGTTTCTATTCCCCCCCCCCCATCTGCTAGGTGGTTGCAGCAGGTTTTGGTCACTTCTGTCGTGCTGGGAGGTTACCCACAAAGCATGTTTGTTTTTTGAGGGGATCCCCACTCCAGTTGCTAAGCTTGCTTAAACCCTCTTCCTCCACCTCCTCACTGGAACCCCCCTTTGTCTGCAACAGTGGGGCAAGAAGACCCCTGCCTGGCAGGGATAATAATAATAATAATAATAATAAAGTTGGAAGGGACCTTGGAGGTCATCGAGTCCAACCCCCTGCTCAGGCAGGAAACCCTATACCATTTCAGACAAATGGCTGTCCAGTCTCTTCTTAAAAACTTCCAGTGTTGGAGCATTCACCGCTTCTCGAGGCAGGTTGTTCCACTGGTTAATTGTTCTAACTGTCAGGAAGTTTCTCCTCAGTTCCAGGTTGCTTCTTTCCTTGACTAGTTTCCATCCATTACTTCTGTCCTGCCCTCAGGCGCCTTGGAGAATAGCTTGACTCCCTTCTTTGTGGAGCCCCTGAGATATTGTGAATACTGCTATCATGTCACCCCTAGTCCTTCTTTTCATTAAACTAGACATACCCAATTCCAGCAAACGTTCTTGATATGCTTAGCCTCCAGTCCCCTAATCATCTTTGTTGCCCTTCTCTGCACTCTTTCTAGTCTCAACATCTTTTTTACATCGTGGTGACCAAAACTGGATGCAGTATTCCAAGTGTGGCCTTACCAAGGCATTGTAAAGTGGTATTAATACTTCACGTGATCTTGATTCTATCCCTCTGTTAATGCAGCCCAGCACTGTGTTGGCTTTTTTGGCAGCTGCAGCACACTGCTGGCTCATATTTAAGTGATTGTCCACTAGGACTCCAAGATCCCTCTCACAGTTACTACTATTGAGCAAGGTACCCCCTATACTATACCTGTACATTTGGTTTTTCTTGCCTATGATGGGGATCTGCCCTCTGCGGAGTAGGGGCAGGATTACTATGCTCCCTCTCAATCAGGTTTGATTTCCTTTCTTTGCCCCCCCCTCCCTGCCTCCCCTGCTTGTAACTGTCTCTGAGCCCCTCATTCTTGGGAGTTAGCATTGCCGGCATCTCTTTCTCCTGAGCCCCTCATGCTAGGTAACTGTTGCCACCCAAGAGCTGTTTTAAAGTTAGGGAATCTTTGGGGGGATAGCCAACTAGCACTCTGACACGCCCCCCATGCCCCCACTTCAATGGCAGGAGCTGCACACAGTGTGGTAAGTGGGTGTACAGATAGTCATCAACCCACAACCACAATTGAGCCCAAAATTTATGTTGCTAAGTGAGAAATTTTTTAAATGAGTTTTGTCCCATTTTATGACTTTTTTTGCCACATTTGTTAAGTGAATCACTGCAGTTGTTAAATCAGTTACACAATTCTTAAGTGAATCTGGTTTCCCCATTGACTTTGCTTGTCAGAAGGTTGCAAAAGGATCACGTGAGCCTGAGATCATCATAAATATGAATTAGTTGCCAAGCATCTGAATGTAAATCACAAAACCCTGGGGATGCTGCAACAGTCATAAGTGTGAAAAATGATCATAAGTCACTTTTTTCAGTGCCATTGTAACTTCGAATAGTCACTAAGCAAACTGTTGTAAGTCGAGGACAACCTGTAGTCCTTTTTTCCTTTTTTTGGGGTCATCAAGTTTTTGACACCTTGTTAGGTGATTGGTTGTACTCGAATATTGCCATATCTTAAAAGTGGTACAATGGGTGAAAAGGTTGAAAAGCCCTGCCCTACTAGACTCGGAGTGCACCAGATGCTTAATAAGCCCAACCCTAGTGGGAAAACTGGGAGTCTGCCTAAGGAGACTAAAGAACCCAATTACCATTTGCCAGTTAGATGGATCCGTCACAGGAGGTGTCCCAGACTTCTTTGCCACTGAACCCCTGGACATAACCATGGGGAGCCACTCTAACTTTTATAGTGGCATCCTGGATAGAATGACTCCTTGTCCTAAGGTTGACTTGGCTGAAAAAATGGAACCCATGGGTGGACTGAAGAAAGGGGCACCTCAGGTTTCCAAATGAACAGCAAGTCCCACTTAATGACCACCACAGCCCAAAAAGAGAATCTAACTGAGAAGTGGTGGCTGCCTTGAGGAGCAAGGGGCTGTGGGGCATACCCAGAGAATACCACGATCTGGCCAAGGTATTCAGCAAGAGAGGCTTGGACGAGCTCCCACCCCACTGACCTACAGACTGTGCCATTGAGATTATCCCAAGAGCCATACTACCAAAGCCTAAATTATACTCCATGATACCCAGGGAATTAGACAAACTGTGCCAGTTCATAGATAAAAACTTGCCCGGGGTTTCATCCAGCTGGCCAGGCCCAGGCTGGTGGCCCTGATACTGTTCCATGAGAAGAAAGATTGGTCTCTTCATCTCTGCATGGACTATAGGGCCTGAACACAGTGTGCATGGAGAATGTGTACCTCTTGCCCCTTGTGAAAGACATGCTGGCCCATCTTTCAAAGGGGAAAGTGTTTTCCAAGCTGGACTTATGGGAGGCTTATTACTGGGTCAGGATCAAGGAAGGGGACGAGTGGAAAACTGCTTTTAACTGCCCCTGGGTTGCTTCCAATTTAAGGTGCTCCCATTTGGACTATAAGAGGCCCCTGCAGTGTTCATGCAGCTGATTAATGAAGTACTCCATGAGCATCTATATAAAGGAGTTTTGGTGTATATATTAATCTATATCTAAACGAAAGCTGAGCATGTGAAGTTCGTCAGAGCAGTCCTAAACAAACTCCGTGCCACTAAACTGTATGCCAAGTTTTCAAAATGCAAGTTTCACAAGGAAAAGATTGACTATCTAGGCTACCGGATCTTGCATAAAGGGATGGAAATGGACCCAGAGAAAGTATGGACTGTTTTGGAATGGGCAACCCCATGCACCAGGAAGAAACTGCAAAGTTCCCTGGGCTTCGCAAATTTCTACAGGCAATTCATCTCATCTTTTGCACAGATTGTGCTCCCTATTACAAACTTGCTAAAGACCAAGGGGGTAGATAAGCTGAAGGCTTGCCAACCGCTAAAATGGACTATGGAATGCCAAGCCACATTTGAAAAGTTAAAAAGACTTTTTTCTGCGGAGCCAGAATTGAGGCACCCAAAGCCAGAGAAACTGTTTGTTATACAGGCTGACGCCATTGATGTGAAAAGAGATAACTGCAGCCCTGTGCATACACTTTGAAAAAATTGACAGAGACCAAGCAATGCTGGGCGGTGTGGGAAAAAGAACCCTATGCAGTAAGGTGGGCCCTTCTCGCTTAGTGCTAGAACCCATATCTTAACGGTCCCCTTTCTTTGTTGCTAACCTAAACCTTATTCTCTTCCTTTCCTGGGTTCTGCCATACTCCTAGAGGGGAGGGGGGAAATGCTTGTGGGTTATTGCCTTGACTTCCTCTATCGCTACAATGTAACACTTTGCTGTTTCTGCATATTTCTTCTGTGAACCATCTCTCCCCTCGTTGTCAGCTAGTAAGGGGGGGGGAGAAGAAAGGAATGCACCTCCAGCAACTGGTTTATCTCCGCGTTCACACGGGAAGGTGTGAAAAGCCGACAAAACATCTCTACTGCACCAAGACGGCCTCATGTTATCTCCTTTTTCCCACAACGGACTTAACACCTGGGGACTGGCCTGTTTGAACTGACCAGACAAACTATAGGGTGGGGTTTGCTTGGGACACTTTTAACCTATCGATCTGAGCGGGAAACCCTCAGATCCTGTCTATTATGCCTGCTATCAGCTTCTCCTAATAAAAGATCCTTTTGGAAGAAACTGCTTCCACGAGTTCTACTTTCTTAAGATGAGGTATTGAAGTGGATCCTGACATTAGACAGGATCTGCAGTAATAGTCAGCCCCGAAGGAAAGCCCTTACCGGGGGACTTCACAAGACCATGTCAGATAACAGAGCAGGGAAGGAAGAATCCACCATGAAGGGAGATCCCTCCTGCCAGCCGGACCCCTATCCAGTTCTGAGTCCTCCAGCTCATCAGAAGAAGAGGTAGTGGAAGTGCATTGCCACAAGCCTCGGTGGTCAATGGGTGTTGGAAAAAAGGACGACTGGGAGAAGAAGGTGAGGAAGGTGACACTGAGACGAGGCAGTCACCAGCCAGGTTGGAAGGAAGAAATGGAAAGATCCCTCCACCTCAGCAAGGATGAGGAAGATCACTCGGGGCATTCAAGCTGGTTACTGTAACAAGCGATCGGCATGATGAAAATAGCCCTGGATTCCCTGAAGGAGGAGAAACCTGACCCCTATGCAGGCACCATCCACATGGGCTGCGGGAAGAAAGAAACCAAAGAGGAGTCCGAAACTGAGGTCTCCGGTTCATCAAGCAGAACCACCAAACGTGCCGCCATTGCTGCTGCTATAGCCACCCCCCGCCGTGCAGAAGCCGCAGACCGAGAAGGGAGATGGCACAAGTGGAAGAAAAGGCAACGCTCCATCCAAAAGTTCACTCCATTAGACGTGAAATTCCGGGGGGAGCCATGATACCTGGGATTTTTCCTAACCCAGGTACTGTATTACATGGAGGAGTACAGCCGAGACATCCCCACTGACCGGTTCAGGATTCGCATCATGCAAGCCGCCCTGGATGGCATCACAGCAGACTGGGTCATGGATCTCTACGACACTGATGCCCCTGAGCTACTGAATTTCAACCAATTTATGTTCTCCCTCAGACGGCGGTTCGAGGATGCATTAGCCGACTGGAAGGCCCGTGAATGAATAAAGGCTGTGAAGCAAGGCAGACGACCAGTGGCAGAATACACTCAAGAGTTCCGGACCCTGGCTAGCAAGCTGAACTGGCCAGAGGACATCTTACTTAGCCACTTCAAGGATGGACTAAACTATGACCTATACAATGCCTGCCTTCCCCAAGGGGACCCCCATCGGCTGCAAGATTGGTACATCCTGGCAGAGGAAACCGAGATCAACCTAGCTAAGAGACAGCGCAGAGGAGGAAGACCCTGGGGAAAATCGCCATCCGAGTCGAGCCATGAGCCAGCTAAACCACTGCTGACCACCAAGAGAACCATTGGATGCTTCAAGTGTGGCAAGGAAGGGCACCGCGCTGCTGAATGTCACTCTCGCACCCCAACTTAGAAATTGGACCAGACCCCGGCTAGGAAATCCAGAAAACCACCAGCCAAGCCAAAGGAGACAGCCATGAAGGGCATGGAGAATGTTGAGTTCCCCGCCTCTGCCCAACGAGGGAAGGGAACTTCGGCCTACACCGCAGGAGCATCCAACTCATCTGATGACAACTCCGAAGATGAACCCCTGGTAAGTGGACCCATCGCGCCCCTCACTGAGACAGTGACCATACTAGCCCCCACCATGCCCAAAGCTGTAGAAGTCAGGGCATTAATTGACTCCAGCTGCACCCGCTGTCTTATCAGCCCAAACCCAGTGGGGAACCTAGGCATTCCAGTGAGGAGGCTGAAGAAACCGATTTCTTTCAGTCAATTAGATGGGTCCACAGCAGGGGGGATGCCCGCCACTTTAGCCATGTTACCACTCCAACTCACCCTGGGAGATCATCTAGAGACTATAACATTCGTGGTAACCCCAGGCATGGAGTGCCCCATAATTGTAGGCATGGCGTGACTAGCGAAGTGGAACCCACGGGTGGATTGGAGAATGGCAGAGCTCAGAATCCCAAAAGGAGAACTAGCCAAGACACCAACTCAGCCCCCCTTCGAGGAGTCCCCGCAAGAGAAAGCCATGATAGGGGGGGAGAAGGAACTGCCTGAAATACTCGAGGAGTATAGGGACCTAGCAGAAGTATTCAGCAAGGAGAGATCTGATGAATTGCCACCGCATCGACCCACAGACTGTGCAATTGAAATCAGACCGGGGGCAAAGCTTCCAAAACCTAGATTGTACTCCATGAGCCCGCAGGAATTGGAAGAAATGCAGAAATTCATAGACAAAAACCTAGAGAGGGGTTTCATCCAACCAGCAAAACCAAAAGTGGCTGCCCCTGTCTTGTTCAGAGAGAAAAAAGACGGAACTCTTTGCCTCTGCGTGGACTATAGGGCTCTGAACGCCATAAGCGAAAGCCATCTATACCCTCTCCCCCTGAGGAAAGACATGCTGTCCAATCTTTCGAAAGGGAAAATCTTCACTAAGCTAGACCTGAGGGAGGCCTATTACCGAATCAGAACGAAGGAAGGGGATGAATGGAAAACCGCCTTTAATTGCTCCTTAGGTTGCTACCAATTCCGGGTCCTGCCTTTTGGACTACAGGGAGCCCTGTCTGTCCTCATACAGCTGATAAATGACGTATTAAGGGAGCACCTATACAAAGGTGTACTGGTTTACCTGGATGATATCCTTATATTCACAGAGACTATGGAGGAGCATGTAAAATTGGTTAGAGCGGTCCTAAACAAACTGTGGGCGGCCCACCTCTATGCCAAACTGTCTAAATGTGAATTTCATAAAGATAAAATAGACTACTTGGGATACCGCATCTCCCCTGAGGGCATAGAGATGGATCCTGAAAAGGTCAGAGCGGTATTAGAATGGGCAGCACCCTGCAAAAGAAAGCAGCTACAAAGCTTGCTGGGGTTTGCCAACTTCTACCACTAGTTTATTCCCTCATTTGCTCAGATAGCCTTGCCTATTACGAACTTGTTAAAGACCAAGGGGGAAGGCAACCCAAAACCCAGTCAGCTGCTGAAATGGATGGTAGAATGCCAAGCCGCATTCGAGAGGCTGAAAAGATTGTTCTCCGCTGAACCCGTTCTGCGGCATCCCAACACCAACAAGCCTTTTGTAATTCAACCAGATGCTAGTGATGTAGCAGTGGGGGCCGTATTACTGCAGGAAAATGATAAAGGGTTATTACAGCCCTGTGCATACACATCAAGGAAACTCACCGAAACTGAACAAAGATGGGAAAAGGAGGCGTACGCAGTGAGATGGGCACTTCCTGGAGGGGAACAAAATCCCCTTCCAGGTGTGGACAGACCATAAGAACCTGGAAGCACTAAAGACACCAAGAAAACTGACTCCTAAACAACCCCGGTGGTTGCAACATTTCCACCGGTTCAATTTCACTATAAAACATCTACCTGGGGGAAAGAACTTTCTGGCAGATGCGTTATCCAGAATGCCTCAATACAATAGCACCCAACCCAGTGTAACAAAACCACTCATGCCTGAAACACAGCTGGCAGCACAAGTAACTACCTGAGCACAAGCCAAGCTGCAAAAACCCTTAGCCAGCCAGGCGGGAATTGAATTCAGAAAAGCACTAGAAACCGATGAGTGGTTCTTAAACCACAAAAACCTGTGCACCATTACAGATGGTCTACCATGGGTAGGGGAGAAGCTATACATACCCAAGAGTCAGAGACTAACTTTCATGCAGCTCTGCCACGCTTCAAAATTAGCAGGCCATTTTGGGTTCGTGAAAACGCTGCACTTAGTTAAAAGGCAGTTTTGGTGGCCATCAATTAAAAAGGACATTGAAAGCTACGGGGCCAGCTGCCCAACATGTGCATCAGCCAAAATATTACAAGGAAAATCACCTGGACTACTACAACCGGTAGCAACCCCCTCAGCACCCTGGAAGGAAATTAGCATGGACTTTATAGTAGAACTACCACAGAGCAGTGGAAACACAGTCATTTGGGTCGTAACAGATCTATTTTCCAAGCAAGTACATTTTATACCATGCTCAAAAATCCCTACAGCAAAGACACTAGCAAAGTTTTTTGTACAACACATCTATCGTTAACATGGGGCGCCCCAGCGCATCATATCAGACAGAGGGGGGCAATTCACGTCCAAATTCTGGAAGGAGTTTTTAACCCTTTTAGGGATCACTAGGGCACGGGTCGGCAACCTTAAACACTCAGAGCCATTTGGACCCGTTTCTCACAGAAAAGAAAACACTGGGAGCCACAAAATCCTTTTGACATCTAAAATGAAGATAACACTGCATATGTCCTTTTTTTTTTACCTTTATGCTATGTATAAAAAAACTATAGTGTGTTGCATTTATGAAATCAATGAACTGCTACAAAGAAAACAAATTTTTATTCCTCTCCCTCTCTCTCGCTTTCTCTCTCTCTTTCCTTTCCCTCTCTCTCTCTTTCCTCTCTCTCTCCCTCTCTCTCTTTCTCTCTCTCTTTCTCTATTTCCTCTCTCTCTCCCTCTCTCTTTCCTCTCCCTCTCTCTCTTTCTCTCTCTTTCCTTTCCCTCTCTCTCCCTCTCTCTCTCTCTTTCTCCCTCTCTCTTTCTCTCTCTCTTTCCTCTCTCTCCCTCTCTCCCCCCCTCTTTCCTCTCCCTTTCTCTCTCTCTCTTTCCTCTCTCCCTCTCTCCCTCTCTTTCCTTTCTCTCCCTCTCTTCCTCTCTCTCTCCGTCTCTCCTTTCTCTCTCTCTCTTTCTCTTTCCTCTCTCTCCCCCTCTCTCATTCTCTCCCTCTCTCTCCTTTCCCCCTCTCTCTTCTCTCTCTCCCTCTCACTCCCGCCTCTCTTTCCTCTCCCTCCCTCTCTCTCTCTCTCTCTCCCCCCTTTCTCTCTCTCTCTTTTTCCTCTCTCTCTTTCTTTCCTTTCCCCTCTCTTTCTCTCTCTCTCTCTTTCCTCTCCCTCTCTCTCTTTCTCTCTCTCTTTTTCCTCTCTCTCTCTCTTTCCTCTCCCTCTCTCTCTTTCCTCTCCCTCTCTCTCTTTCCTCTCTTTCTCTCTTTCTCTTTCCTTTCCCGCCCTCTATCTTTCCTCTCCTTCTCTCTCTATCTTTCCTCTCCCCCTCTCTCTTCCCCCTCCCTCTCTCTCCCCCCTCTCTCCCTCTCCCTCTCTCTTTCCTCTCCCTCTCTCTTTCCTCTCCCCCCACTTTCATCTTTCTTTCCTCTCCCCCTTTCTCTTCCTCTTTCCTCTCCCCCTTCTTCTCTTTCCTTTCCCCCTCTTTATCTTTCCCCCCTCTCTCTTTCCTCTCGTTCTCTTTCCTCTCCCTCTTTCCTCTCCCCCCTCTTTCCTCTCTTTCTTTCCTCTTTCTCTTCCTCTCTTTCCTCTCCCCCTTTTCTTCTCTTTCCTCTCCCCCCTCTCTTTCCTCTCCTCTCTTTCCTCTCCCTATCCTCTCCTCTCCCTCTCTCCCCCCTCTCTCTTTCCTCTCTTTCCTCTCTCTTTCTCTCTCTCTTTCCTCTCCCTCTCTTTTTCCTCCCTCTCTCTCTCTTTCCTTCCCCCCTCTCTCTTTCCTCTCTCCCTCTCCCTCTCTCTTTCCTCTCCCTCTCTCTTTCCTCTCCCTCCCTCTTTCTTTCCTCTCCCTCTCTCCCTCTCCTCTCTTTCTCTCTCTCTCTTTCCTCTCTCTTTCTCTCTCTCTTTCCTCTCTCTCTCTTTCCTCTCCCTCTCTCTTTTTCTCTCTCTCTTTCCTCTCTCTCCCTCTCCCCTCTCTTTCCTCTCCCTCTCTCTCTCTCTTTCCCTCTCTCTCTCCCTCTCTCTTTCCTCTCCCTCTCTCTCTTTCCTCTCTCTCTCTCTCTCTCTTTCTCTTCTCTCTCTTTTCTCTCTCTTTCTCTCTCTCTTTCCTCTCTCTCTCTCTTTCTTCTCTTTTCTCCCTCTCTATCTCTCTCTCTCTCTCTCTCTTATCCTCTCCCTTTCTCTCTTTCTCTCTCCCTCCCTCCCTCCCTCCCTTGCTGTGTCTCCCCACCAATGTAAGCCCTGCATGCGGGGAAAACCCAGCACTGGGGACTAATTGTTTACCTCTTCTGGGCGATGGGAGAGGAGCGGGCCGATCGCCTTCCTGGCAGCCGGGACTCCAGCGCGCCTTCCTGGCCAGCGGGGCCAATGGTAGCACCGGCTGGGGATCGCAGGGGCTGCGCTCCCTCAGGGCCGCAGCTTGCGGGAGGGCTGGCCCACTCAGCGGAGGCTCTGGCGGGCTGCTCCCAGGGGGGATCCCGGGGCTGCCCCGTGCGGCTCCCCGGCCACGTGCGCCTCGGACGGGGCACCCGGGAAAGGGACTTCCTGGCCACGCTTCTCCCAGGGGGTGGGGTGCCCGGGCACAGGGTCAATCAGGAGCCCAGAGAGAGAGAGAGAGAGAGAGAGAGAGAGAGAGAGAGAGAGAGAGAGAGAGAGAGAGAGAGAGAGCATGCAGCTCCAGAGCTGTGGGTTGCCGACCCGTGACCTAGGGGCTGTCATCTAGTCATCATCCTCAAACGAATGGTGGGACAGAACGTTCGAACTCAGTACTTGAACAATATCTTAGATGCTTTATTAATTACCAACAGACAAATTGGACTGATCTACTTCCGTTTGCCGAGGTCGCTTACAACAACGCCATTCACTCTAGCACGGGCTACAACCCATTCCAAGTGGCCACAGGACAAAGTTTCAACCCGATGCCAGAACTGTCACCTATCAAACCTGCCATCCCCTCATTAAAAGAATGGATCACACAATTAAAAAACACCTGACCAGTAGTTAGGAAGGCACTAGATGAGGCTAGACAAGCATACAAAGCCCAGGCAGACAAAAAGAGAATCGAGCGAAAACCGTTCAATATAGGAGAGATTGTTTACCTATCCACCAAATACCTAAAGTCCCTGCAACCATCAAAGAAACTAGGACCCAAATACGTAGGACCATTCCCCATCATTAGAATCATAAATCCAGTAACGGTGGAATTAAAACTACCAAAATCCCTTAGACAAATCCACCTGATTTTCCACTGCAGCCTCCTAAAACGCGAGCAACAGTCACCCTTAAGACCAGCTGTCGCTCCACCTCCTCCTCCCATTATGGTTGAAGGAGAACAACATTTTGAAATCAAGGAAATCCTAGATTCCAGAAAATACCATGGCTCAACTCAATACCTAGTAGCATGGAAACACCTCCCATCCTCCCAAAATGAGTGGGTCCACAAACGCCACATTGACGCCACTAAGCTGTTAAAAAAAATTCACACTGAATATCCAAACAAGCCTGATTAACCTATATGCATTTGTCTCTATCTCTTCACAGGTGGATCTCTTCTTTTTTCTAAGGGAGGCAGGATGTCAGAACCCATATCTTAATGGTCCCCTTTCTTTGTTGCTAACCCAAACCTTATTCTCTTCCTTTCCTGGGTTCTGCCATACTCCTGGAGGAGAGGGAGGAAATGCTTGCGGGTTATTGCCTTGACTTCCTCTATTGCTACAATGTAACACTTTGCTGTTTCTGCATATTTCTTCTGTGAACCATCTCTCCCCTCGTTGTCAGCTAGTAAGGGGCAGGAGAAGAAAGGAATGCACCTCCAGCAACTGGTTTATCTCCGTGTTCACACGGGAAGGTGTGAAAAGCTGACAAAACATCTCTGCTGCACTGAGACAGCCTGTTATCTCCTTTTTCCCACAATGGACTTAACACCTGGGGATTGGCCTGTTTGAACTGACCAGATGAACTATGGGGTGGGGTTTGCTTGGGACACTTTTAACCTATCGATCTGAGTGGGAAACCCTCAGATCCTGTCTATAATGCCTGCTATCAGCTTCTCCTAATAAAAGCTCCTTTTGGAAGAAAGTGCTTCCATGAGTTCTACTTTCTTAGGATAAGGTATTGAAGTGGGCCCTGACACTTGGAGACACTTTCTAGAAGGGTGTAAAATCCCTTTCCAGGTCTGGTCTGATCACCAAAATCTAGAGGCGTTGAAAACCCCAAGGAAGCTATCCCCCAAGGAAGCATGGTGGGCCCAACACTTCCAGTGTTTCAATTTTACCCTCCACTATTTCCCACGAGGGAAAAGCTTCCTAGCAGATGCTTTATCGAGGCTGCCACAATATAACAGCATAAAGACCGAAATAGTCAAGCAGCAATTAGCAGCCCCAGACCACAAGGGCATAAACAAAAGGCACCCCGCCATTAGACAACACTGACACCCTAGCCTTTAAACAAGCCCTGAAAAAAGACAAATGGTTTCTCAGTCATAGAAACCTCTGCTCCATGCAGGAGGGGCTAGCATGGGTAGGAGGGAAATTATATGTCCCGGCCAGCCAAAGGCTAAGATATGCCATGACTCAAAACTGGCAGGACATTTTGGGTTTGTGAAAACCCTATACTTGGTAAAAAGACAATTTTGGTGGCCATCTATCAAACAGGACATGAAGAGTTATGTGGCTAACTGCCCTATCTGTGCAGCATCAAAACGGAGACAAGGGAAAATGCCCAGCTTTCTGCAGCCGGTCGGAGACCCTTCAGCACCCAGGAGAGAGATTTCTATGGATTTTATCGTAGAGCTGCCAGAAAGTGCGGAAAACACTGTTATCTGAGTGGTGACAGACCTGTTCTCAAAGCAGATCCATTTCATTTGTTGCCAGAAGATCCCAACAGCAAAGACTCTAGGAAAGCTGTTCCTCCATCATGCCTATCAGGCGATGTAGGCACATGGAGCCTCACATCGCATAATTTTGGACAGAGGGATCCAATTTACTTCAAAGTTCTGGAGGGCATTTTTGGACCTCCTGGGAATGGACCAGGGCCTAAGTTCTAGTCACCATCCTCAAATGAATGGTGGGACAGGACAAACAAACTCAGTTCTGGAACAGTACCTAAGATGCTTTATCAACTACCAGCAAGACAACTGGACTGACCTCCTACCATTTGCTGAAGTGGCTTATAACAATGTGGTCCACTCCAGCACTGGGTTTACCCCTTTCCAAGTGGCCACAGGACAGGAGTTCAACCCTATGCCTGAACTGCCAACTAACGAGCCAACCATCCCTTCCCTTAAGGAATGGATGAAGCAGTTGCAGAATACTTGGCCAGTGTCAGAAAGTCTCTAGAGGAGGCCAGAGCAGTCTATAAGGCACAGGCAGATAAAAAGAGAATGGAACCCAAACTATTTCACATTGGAGATAGGTATATCTGTCCACTTGGTTTCTGCAATCCTTCCAGCCCTCTAAAAAATTGGGCCCCAAATTTGTGGGACCCTTCCCAATCAAACACATTATAAATCCAGTCACAGTAGAATTAGGACTCCCCAAAGCCCTAAGACAAATCCACCCTGTATTCCATTGCAGTCTCCTAACGTTGGATAGAAGCTTGCCCTTATGGTCAGTAGCCCCCCCCCCCCAGCAGCACAACCCATTATGATAGAAGGGGAACAACACTTTGAAATTAAAGAAATCCTGGACTCACGCAAACACCATGGAGCCACCCAGTATTTGGTGACTTGAAAAGATATCCCAGCACCCCAAAACAAATGGGTTCACAAGAAACATGTTAGAGCCCCTAGGTTGCTCAAACGCTTTCATGCTGGATAAACCTGAATAATCAATGGATTTTCTCTCCACTTTATTATTTTCTGTTTCTCCAGGTGGATTCCTCCTTCTTTTAAGGAGGGACGGTATGTCAGAGCCTTCAGATTCCTATCAGGATACTGCCATTCTGTTGGGAGGGGGGAATCTTTGAGCTATCTATGATGTGTCTCTTTCGCTTTGTTCTTCTGCTACTTTGATGCATCTTTTGGGTGTGAAGGGGAAAGGATGAGCCTGGGCCATCTGCCTTATTTCTGCTCTGGTGAGAAGAGGATGCAATGCCTGGAAACAGCGTTTTATCATTCTCTCAGCCTCCAGTTCCCATAACAACTTCACACCTTTGGATTGGCTTGAAATGGACTGGGCAGTTGTGCAGTTGTGAGGGGCTTAATGTAACATTTTCATGCAGGAATATTCAGATCTTGCCTTGTCTCTCTGCTTTCACTATCTTCCAATAAAAGTTCCTTTTGAAACAATGCCAGTTTCAAGAGTTCTGTTTTCTTGGGAGAACTAGCTGAGGCAGGACTTTACATTTGCTTTTGCCACAAAGAAGTTAATGGCACAAAGGTTTCTTCCTTTGTAGTGAAAGTGCTTTGATTTATACTGAACTGTTATAATAAGGAATTCTATTTCACTAGCTTTTATCAGAACTTTACTGTTTTACTGTATTTTATTTCTGAATATTTCTGTTTTTTTTTTCTTTTTTCTTTCTTTTTGCCTTAAAGACAGGAACTTTTTCCTTTGTCTCTTCTATTTACTTTCTACTATGGAAAAAATTATCTCAATCTTTCCTGTGACCAGCTTGTTGTGGAACAGACTTTCCTTGAGAGGATTTGCCTATGTGAATGAAAGCAAATATACATATCCCAGGATAATGTTGCAGGATTCAGTCAAATTGGTCACCGGGAGGATGGGCTCCAGCATGAGTCTGAAAGCTTGAAAGAAAACCTTTGGTCCTGGCGACTGACTTAAATTGGGTCCTCCAAAATTGCCTATGTTTTTCAGACTACATTAAAATGAAAACATTAAAAGCTTTCTTGGAAGCCTTCAGGGGGGAAATGCTTTTTTAACCTTCAAGCTTTCTTCAAAAATGTAGTCTTAATGAAGCAATAACAACCTAAAGAGGATATTATACAGGCAGCAGAATCAGCTTTGCAATCAGAAGGACTGGAAATTGATTTGTTGCCAGCAGAATTGGAGAAGGGATTTTGTTGGAAAATTACAGACTTGGCGGAGAAAGCTGAAAGACCTATGAATCCAATTTTTTTTAGAAATAACAGAATGGAGTGATGAATGAATTTGATTAAGAAAATTTATGGACTTTTTGAATCACAAATGCTGTTGAGATATCTACAACAGAGATCTATGACTTTACAATCTTATGAAAAAAACCTTACTTAAATGTTTAAAGGAAAGTTTTATTGTTAAGAATCAATCAATTAAGAATCAAGATCAAGGATATTTGATCCTGGATGGACTAGATATAATGACTGTAGTGATTAGGGTTGAAACTGAAGTCATTAAAGACTTTCTGCAAGTCAAACACAATAATGGATTGCTAACAGTGATTTTGAAGTTAGTTTCTGTTGTTAGGCTTACCTGTTAACTATTTCTTTTTATAGTAGAATGATGATAGGTCAAATTGTTTGGGTAAATAGAGTTGTAGAAGCTTATATATTATAAACCTTCTGTTAGACCCTCAAACTTTCTATTCCTTTTGCTTTCAGGTTCTGCCATTTTGCTGGAAGGGGGAAGGCTGTTAGGCCATGCTGTTGGGAGGTCAATCAGTGTTTCCTCCACTTTGTTCCTCACCCCTTTGATGCCTCGGGGTGGGAATGGGAGAGGAATGTGCCCTGGGCCATCTGTCTTATCTCCACTTCGATGGGAGGAGGCTGGGTGGAAACAAAACTCTGAGAACGATGCCTGGGATCTGCTCTTATCACCTCGGTTCCCATAAAAACTACACACCTGAGGATTGGTTGAAATCAGACTGGACATTTGGCTATTGGGGTGGGGTTTTGAAGGGGATGCTTTAATGTAATGTTTCGTGGGGAAAAACATTAGATCTTGCTTTGCTCTTCTGCTATCACTAACTCTCATTAAAAATTCCTTTTGAAACAATGCCTGTTTCAATAGTTCTGCTTTCTTGGGAGGACTAGTTGAGGCAGGACCTTACATTAAGCAAGATCTGCAAAAAAAGGTTAAACCAAAGAGGCACTGCCCTACCATGGGGACTGTGCACACTATGTCCCTCCATGGCAGCGAATAAGACTAGGGTGAATGCTGGGGAGAATCCGTCACCAGGAATCACCCAGAAGAAAGCTCCTCCAGATGGATGGAGGAGATGGTCACTGCTGAGAGCTCCGTGAAGCCAAGATGATTGGTTAGGGTAGGAAAGAGAGAGGAATGGGATGGAAGAGCCCAGCGAGTGACATTCACCCAAGGCAGTTGGAGACAGGGCTAGAAGCAAGAGATGGAGCTGCTCTATGATGATGAGGAAGAAACTGAGGGAGAGCAAGAACTGAGTGACCAGATGCTGAAGCAAGCTGTGCAATATATGGGTGGAAACTTTTCAGGACAAGATGAAGTCCGGGCAGCACAAGAGTAGGAGCGGGGAGCAACTCAAAGAAACTGAGTGTGGTGGGAGTTAGTCTGTGACGGCCGAAGCTGCGGGGGGTGACTGACTCCATGGAAATGGTGGCGACCACCCCCACAGCACTGCAGTGAGCAGCTCGCAGAGGGATGAACACTCCACCAGCGCCCCGAGAGAGAGCCCCGCCAGAAGAGCCAAAACTGGTCCCTCTAGGAGTGAAATTTGATGTGGACCCCCAACAACTTGGGTTCTTCCTTGCCCATGTCTTCACCTACATGCAAATATATGGGAGAACCCTCCCCAGTGAGGAAGCTAGAGTCAGGGTCATCACCTTAGCCCTGGAAGGGATGCAATCCAATGGATGGTCATCCTGCACAACTACGATGCACCAGAGCTCTGAAACTTTAACCGCTTCATGACAGCCCTGAGATAGAGGTTCAAGGATTGCCTGCTGATCAGAAGGCACAAGACTGCATAAAGACCATGAGGCAGGGGCGCTGACCGGTGGCTGAGTATACAGAGGAGTTCCAAGACCTGGCATGCTGCCTCAACTGGCCTGAAGACATCTTAATCAGCTGTTTCCAAGACAGGCTAAATGATGACCTATACAATGCATGCATGGCTTGGAGAACCCCGACATGATTACACAACTGGAGCATCCTGGCCAAAGAAGTGGAGATCGTCCAGAATAACAATCCATACCGCTCCGCCAAAACATGGAAACGGTCCCCACCAGAAAAGAAGGGGGAGCCATCTAAAGCCTCAGCTGCACTGTCATGCTCAACAGCCTGCTTCAAATGTGGCAAAGAAGGTCATTGTGCTGTGGAGTGCCGCAGCAAGACTCCAACCAAGAAAGGCGAACTGCAGTCCAGAGAGAAGCCGACCAAATCTTACCCATGCCAGAAAGACATGGCTCTGAGCGTGGAGGTTGTGGAATTCTGTCCAATCCTGCAATCAAGGGACGGAACTCTGACCCCACCAGAGGATGACCTGAGGATGCCGGAAAGCGACTATGATGATGACCCATTGGTAAGTGGGCTGATCGTGCCAATGACTATGCCCATAGAACTCTTAATCCCGAGCAGAGAAAGAAGGGTGACCCTAACTAAGGAAGTTTAAAAACCCCATTTCATTCTGCCAACTTGATGGGTCTGTCACAGGGGGTGTCCCAGCTATGCTAGCCATGGAATCCCTAGGACTGAGCATGGGAAGCCACTCAGAAACTCTGACCTTCATCATGGCACCTGGCATGGAGTGGCCTCTTGTCCTGGGGCTGGCATGGCTGAAAAAATGGAACCCACTAATAGACAGGAGGGTGGGTTGTTTAAAATTCCCCAGGGAGAAAACCTCCTTGCCAAGCAAATGATGTTAGCTGGGAAAAGAAGAAACATGGAAAATAGCTGCTACCTTAAGCAGTGAAGCCATGCGGGCCATACCTAGACAGTATCAGAATTTGGCAGAGGTTTTCAGTGAGAAGAATTTGGATGAGCTGCCCCCTCACCGACCCATGGAATGTGCCATTGAAATCATCCCTGAGGCTAAGCTGCTGAAACCAAAGCTGTACTCATTGACCCCAGGGAAATGAGTGAACTACATCAATTCATTGACAGAAACCTGGCCTGTGGGTTTATCCAGCCGTCCAGATTCTGGTGGCCACCCCTGTGTTATTCAGAGAGAAGGATGTCTCTCTTCATGTCTGCGTGAACTATAGAGGTTTGAATACGGTGTGCATGGAAAATGTGTATCCCTTGCCTCTCATGAAAGATATGCTAGCCCACCTATCGAAAGGAAAGATATTTTCCAAGTTAGACCTGCAAGAGGCATATTATAGAGTTAGGATCAAGGAGGGAGACAAGTAGAAAACTGCATTCAACTGCTCCCTTGGCTGTTTCCAATTTAAAGTACTTCCCTTTGGTTTTCAAGGGGCCCCCATGGTGTTCATGCAGCGGGTCAATGAGGTATTACATGAGCACTTATATAAGGGAGTTTCAGTGTACCTGGTTGATATATTAATCTACACTGAAACTAAGGTTGAACATGTAAACTGGTCAGGGTGTCCTGAATAAACTTCGGGCAGCCAAAACTTTATGCAAAACTGTCAAAATTGTGAATTCCACAAAGAAAAAAATTGACTACTTGGGCTATCAGATCTCGCATGAGGGGGTGGAGATGACCCGGAAAAAGCATGCGCCATGTTGGAACGGGCAGCCCCCCATACCAGAAAGCAACTACAGAGTTTCCTGGGCTAGGCGAACTTACAATTCATCCCTTCATTTGCTCAGGTTGTTCTACCTATCACAAACCTGTTAAAAACCAAAGGGGTTGATAAGCCAAAGCCGAGCCAGCCCCTGAAATGGACTATGGAGTGCCAAGCAGCATTTGAAAAACTAAAGAGGCTTTTCTCAGCAGAATCAATTTTAAAACACCCAGATCCAGAGAAGGGGTTCATAATTCAAGCTGATGCCAGCAATGTTGCAGTGGGGGCAGTGTTATTTCAGGAAAATGAGAAGGGCCAATTACAATCTTGCACCTACACCTCAAAAATTATCAGAAACAGAACAGTGCTGGGTGGTCTGGGAAAAGGAAGCTTATGCAGTGCACTGGGCCCTCCTTACCTGGAGGCACTTCTTAGAAGAAGGGAGCAAAATCGCTTTCCAAGTATGGACTGACCACAAAAACTTAGAAGCTCTCAAAATGCTTAGGAAGCTGTCTCCTAAACAAGCACGGTGGGCCCAACGCTTCCACAATCCATCTTCATCCTCCACTACTTGCTGGGAGCTGATGCTCTATCCAGAATGCAACAGTAAAACAGCTCCAAAGCAGAAGTAGTCAAGCCTTTATTACCAACATAGCAGTTAGCAGCCCCAGTGGTCACAAGATCACAAAAGAGAACACCCATGCCACTGGACAGTGCTACCTCAACAGTGTTCAAACAAGCCTTAGAGAAAGATGACTGGTTTTTAAAGCACAAAAATCTTGGTTTGATGCAGGATGGACTTGATGAGTGGGGGGCAAGTTATATGTCCCAGCCACACAAAGATTAAGAACTATGCAAGTTTCCCACGATTCAAAACTTGCAGGACATTTTGGATTTATAAAAACACTACACCTAATAAAAAGGCAGTTTTGGTGGCCATCGCTGAAAAAAGACATTGAAAGCTATGTTGCCAGCTGCCCTACTTGTGGTGCAGCAAAATGAAGGCAAGGAAAAACACCGGACCTTTTGCAACCGGTAGCAAGCCTGTCAGCACCCTAGAGAGAGATCTCTATGGACTTTATTGTGGAACCGCCAGAGAGTGCAGGGGATACAGTTATTTGGGTCACGACTGACCTGTTCTCAAAGCAGGTCCATTTCATTCCATGCCAGAAGATCCTAACTGCCAAAGCCCTAGCTAAAATGTTCCTCCAACACATATATTGATTGCATGGAGCCCCTCAGCATATAATTTCAGATAGTTTACCTCAAAGTTCTGGAGGGCCTTTTTGGACCTTTTGGGTACTGAACAAGGCTTGAGTTCTAGTCATCATCCTCAAATGAATGGGAGGACAGAACGAACAAACTCAGTTCTGGAGCAGTATCTTAGATGCTTCATTAACTACCAGCAAGACAATTGGACTGACCTCTTACCATTTGCTGAAGTGACATATAATAATGCTGTCCACTCCAGCATGGCATATATATCCCCTTTCAAATAGCCACTGGACAGGAGTTCAAACCCATGCCTGAACTACCAACCACTGAACCCACTATCCCTTCCCTTAAGGAATGGATGGATCAGTTGCAAAACACCTGGCCAGTAGTCAGGAAGACTCTAGATGAAGCCAGGGATGCCTATAAAACTCAAACTGATAAAAAAAGAACAGAACCCAAACCTTTCTGTATTGGGGATAGAGTGTACTTATCCACTAGATTTCTGCAATCACTGCAACCTTCTAAGAAACTAGGGCCCAAGTTCATAGGCCTCTTTCCTATTAAGTGCATCATCAACCCAGTCACTGTGGAATTGGAACTCCCCCAAACCCTAAGACAGGTTCACCCCATGTTTCATTGTAGCTTGCTGAAACCAGAAATAGCCTCACCTTTAAGATCAAAAGCAACTCCTGCGCTACAGCCCATCATGGTAGAGGGTGAACAACACTTTGAGATCAAAGAAATCCTAGATTCGCGTAGGCATGGGTCTGCCCAATATTTGGTGGCCTGGAAAGTTCTACAAGCCTCTCAGAATGAATGGGTTCACAAAAAGCATGTTAGGGCCCCTAGAATGTTTAAACGCTTCCATGAGTGTTATCCTGACAAACCTTGTTGATCACCTGTTCTTCTTTCTTCCATTTTATTATTTTCTCTCTCCTGCAAGTGGATCTCCCATTCTTTTAGGGGGGGCACCATGTCAGACCCTCAACCTTTCTATTTCTTTTTGCTTTCAGATTCTGCCATTTTGCTGAGGCAGGGAGGGGGGAAGGCTGTTAGGCCATGCTGTTGGGAGGGAGGAGGTCAGTCAGTGTTTCCTCCACTTTGTTTCTCGCCCCGTTGATGCCTCGGGGTGGGAATGGGAGAGGAATGTGCCCTGGGCCATCTGTCTTATCTCCACTTCTATGGGAGGAGGCCGGGAGGAAACAAAACTCTGAGAACAGTGCCTGCTTATCATCTCGGTTCCCATAGCAAATTCACACCTTTGATTGAAATCAAATTGGCCATTTGAACATTGGGGTGGGGTTTTGAAAGGGATGCTTTAATGTAATGTTTTGGTGGGAAAATGATAGATCTTGCTTTGCTCTTCTGCTATCACTGACTTGCAATAAAAATTCCTTTTGAAACAATCCCTGTTTCAAGGGTTCTGCTTTCTTGGGAGGCCTAGCTGAGGTGGGACCTTACACCTTCCCCCCCTTTTGCAAAGGGGGAAACTCCTAATGTTGCAATATATTTATCAGTATTCAATTAGGGTGGACAACATACAATATGTGCATTTTAATGCACTTTTTTTGCATTTTGTCCTGTTTAGTTTTGTTCTGTTCTTGATTGGTTTTTTTTTTTTTTGCAAGTTTGTATTTTAACTCTTGGGAAAAAAAATTGAAAGGAAAAAGAAAAGAAAAGGTATACTTTCAATAAGTAATAGGTGGAAAAATAATGGAAATGCTGCTATATATTACTAAGCCTCAACTTTGGTACAGTTAATATTAGCATTTTGTTAGATTTTCATTAAGGAGAACCAGTGAGACAAATTTACTGACCTGGCCTTTTTATTCTTTTATCCTATTAATCTGGGAGTAATTTTTACATGAGGAAGAAGGATGAAAGTGAGAGAGAATCCTGAGAAAGTGGAATTGCTGTAACTGTAAAAGTTAGTTATCCCTTTAAAAAAAATTGAAACTGTTTAGAATAACAGGTGCATTATTGCTGACAAGCTAACTTCAAGCTCAAGGGTTCTCAGGATTGAAAGCACTGGTAGCAGCAGTGATTGAAAAGTCAAATTAGGCTGGTTTGCTACTGGAGGTAGCAGAATGTGACCCAGAAACTAAACTTCTAGTGACATATAAACTAAACTATTAAAATAGACCCTAATATGGCTGCCTTTGAAGAATGTTCTGAAGCTTTGCCTAGTCCTGAATCCAGTAATACAGACATTGAGAATGTCTGAGCTTTGGAGTATATTACAGCAATTCTCAATCAACCTATCTGCTTCTGACTCTTACTGAAAACCAAGTTAAAGGCCTATATCTGTCTGTATAATCCTGTCAGCAGGTTAGGAACAGCTATGGAGGCATTATTTGTATGCTTATCATGACTAAGGGCCTAAATGGTGGACATATAAAATAAGGTTTTTGGGGTTTCTCCATAATTATAGCACTCTCTTCATGAGTTTTGTCAGCTCATTGCCTGCCAGAAAAACCACTCAAATATTTTCTATTAAAGAACATCTTTAACTGAGATGTTAGAAAAACATGTTAAATTATCTGACAAAGTAGACAACAAACTGCTGCTTAGTAAGTTAGAAAAAGGTCAAATAAACAACACTATCAGATGGATCTGTAGCTGGCTGACAAACCATACTCAGTGAGTAGTCCACAATGATACTACATCAACATGGGGTACCACTAGGCTCCGTCTTAGGCCAAGTACTCTTCAATATCTTCATTAATGACTTAGATGAGGGAATAGGGGAACTCATCAAATTTGCAGATGAGACTAAACTGGCAGGGATAGACAACATCCCAGAAGACAAGCTCAGGATCCAAAAAGATCTTGACAAACTTGAACAATGGGCCCTATCCAACAAAATGAGTTTTAATGTGGAGAAAAGCAAAGTTTTACATTTAGGCAGGAAAAATCAAAGGTACAAGTACAGATTGGGCGAGACCTGGCTTAAAAACATTAACTGTGAGAAGGACCTTGGAGTCCTAGTGGACGATCACTTGACTATGAGCCAGCAGTGTGCAGCAGCCGCCAAAAAAGCTAATACAATCCTGAGTTGTATAAACAGAGGCATAGAATCAAGATCACGCGAAGTATTAGTACTGCTTTATAAAACCCTATTGAGACCACACCTGGAATACTGCAACCAATTTTGGTCACCATGCTACAAAAAAGATGTTGAGACCTTGGAAAAAGTTCAGAGAAGAGCAACTAAGATGATCCAAGGCCTGAAGACTAAAACATGAAGAACGGCTGCAGGACTTGTGTTTGGCTAGTCTAAAGAAAAGAAGAAACAGGGGTGACATGATAGCAGTATTCCAGTATTTGAGGGGCTGCCACAAAGAAAGGGCATCGAACTATTCTCCAAAGCACCAGAGGGCAAGACAAGAAACAATGGTTGGAAACTGACCAAAGAGAGAAGCAACCTGGAATTAAGGAGAAAGTTCCTAACAGTGAGGATAATTAACCAGCTTGCCTTCAGAAATCATGGGCGCTCCATCACTGGAAATTTTTAAGAAGAGACTAGACAGTCACTTCTCTGAAACGGTATAGGTTCTCCTGCTCGAGCAGGGGGCTGGACTATATATCCAAGGTCTCTTCCAGATTCTATTCTATTCTATTCTATTCTGTTCTGTTCTGTTCTGTTCTGTTCTATTCTATTCTGTATAAATTATTCTTCATCACTATCATTATCAGAATCTACTGGCACCAATCTTTCCTGAAAAGAGAGTCTTAACAATTTTCTGGAATATTAGCAGAGATGGGGCCACTGTTATATCTGCAGAAGAGAGGGACTGAACCAGAGTTGAGCATATCTCTTCTCCTAGTTCTCCCCTGAAGAGCAGATTCCATTTGAAGAGGTAATCTTGAATATATCCAGTATACCATATAATGATTAGCTTTAAAAATAGCAGCCACAACTTGAACTGAACCAGAAGTCTAACAATGTAACACAGGCAAACTAAGCCTGTTTTTACTTGGGCTTATTGCATTCTAGCTCACTAACTCCTTCCAAGTTATCATCAGTGAGCCCCATGTAGGATGAGTTGCAATAATTCAAACCTCACACTAAGGGCATGAACAAGACCAATAAAGCCTCCTGTCCTAGGATGACCACAATTGACACATTAGATGGAACTGTGCAAAGATCTTCTTAATTGCAGCATTTCTAGGATGAGCTGTGAGTTCAAAAAGCCTCCAGATTGGAAATTGGCTCTGGGGAATTTTACTTAAAGCACCTAAGAGATCTAGCAACATTAGGTGGTTTGTACTGCTCCATCTGGTCACATCAGAGGCCATCCACAGAGAAGCGATTAATTTAATTGTGGTGGCTAAGTGGTTAGAATGCAGTATTGCAGGCTAATTTTGCTGACTGCCAACAGCCAGCAATTCAGCAGTTCCATTTTCACCGGCTCAAGTTTGACTCAACATTCCATCCTTCCGAGGTTGGTAAAATGAGGACCCAGATTGTTGGAGGCAATATGCTGACTATGTAAACTGCTTAGGGAGGGCTGTAAAGTCTAAGTGCTAATGCTATTAATCACATTCCTAACTGTGGATTACATAGAAACAGCTCCAAATAATCTGCCTCCTTCATGGGTCTCCACAACTACAAACCTACAATTCACTTCACAATGTTCCCCAGAAAAGGAAGACTGGAGACAAAGGAACCATTGTCCAAAACAGCTGAGTTAAGCAATGAGGTAGAATGGTGCACCCATTACCTCCTTCAAGATTGGTGCACTCCCAGAATGCATTAACCACTACCTGAATTTGGCTCCTATCATCTCCTTGCAGCTCCAAGACATGCTAGGATGCAGTGTGCGGGTGGCAAAGCTGATGTTGCAGAAACCTCTGTCCACTTCCTTTGGATTTAATAGCAGAATAACAGAGACTTTGGAGGTCCTCTAGTCCAACCCCCTGCTCAAGCAGGAGACCCTATACCATTTCAGACAAATAGTTGTCCAGTCTCTTCTTGAAAGTGTCCAGTGATGGAGCACCCACAACTTTTGAAAGCAAGCTGTTCCACTGGTTGATGGTTCTCATTGTCAGGAAATTTCTCCTTAGTTTTAGGTTGCTTCTCGCCTTGATTAGTTTCCATCCATTGCTTCTTATCTTGCCTTCTGGTGCTCTTGAAAATAGGTTAATCTCCTCTTCTTTGTAGCAGCCCCTCAAATATTGGAACACTGTTATCATGTCATCCTAGTCCTTTTCTTCACTAGACTAGACAAACCCAATTCCTGCAACCATTCTTCATGTTATCGTCTCCAGCCTTCTAATCATCTTTGTTGTGCTTTTCTGCACTCTTTCCAGTCTCTACATCTTTTTTATAATACGGTAACCAAAACTGAATGTAGTATTCTAAGTATGATCTTAGAATACTTTATAAAATGGTACTAATACTTCACATGATCTCTGTTAATGCAACCTAGGATTGCATTGGCTTTTTGGCTGCTGCTGAACATTGCTGGCTCATATTTATGTGATTGTCTGCTAGGATTCCAAGATCCCTCTCACAGTTACTGTTGTTGAAGTAGGTTTAATCTAATCTGTACCTGTATCTTTGATTTTTCTTGCCAAAGTGTGAAACTTTTCTCTACATTGAATTTCATTTTGTTAGATAGGGCCCAGACTTCAAGTCTGTTGAGATTTATCTAGATCTTCTGGAGTGTTTGCTATTCCTGCCAGTTTAGTGTTGTCTGCAAATTTTATGAATTCCCCTTCTATTCCCTCATCTAAATTTATGAAGCTGTTGAAGAGTACTGGGCCTAAAATGGAATCTTGAAATACCCCAGCACTTTATCAGCACCCTGGCCTAACTCTAACTCTAATCCCAATTTATAATTAGAATATTTTTGTCATAAAATGGGCAGCTACGGTATATAAATATGAACAATAGATAGTTTGTTTATTTACGCAGATTGTTTCCTTTATTAATTTGATTCCAGAAATTATAATAGTGCAAACACTCAGTATAAAAGTTGCATTAAGAAATTTACATTCACAAGTATAACATTTTAGTCCATTAAATTCCCCCTTCCCAACATAAAAATAGGACAAATATTTAATTGCTCATCTCAGTTCAACAATCTTGAAAAAGACTGGAAGATACTCTACAATATTCTATGTACAAAAAAAGACCCGTATTATTTATCTCATTCCACGTTACCAAGGGTGTTGTTGTAATACTGAAGATAACATTACATATTTCTGTAATAGTCCTTTCCCAAATGTTCATACTAAATATCTTTGTATGTATACTTCTCAGTGCCTTTCCCCCTCATTCAGCATAAAAGCAGCTGAAGCATTTAATCATTCTTAGACAAATTATTATAAAGGAAAACATGAAACAGGCTTTCTCAATTTATAAACAGACACTTCAGAATGATCCAGAGCAGAAAAAACAATGAAGAAATACACAAAACACTCTTGTTTAGGTCTAAAGCTGGAAGAAAATAAAATCCCTTAGGCCATCCTTATTCAATCTCATATCCCACAAATATGTTGCCACTACAACTGTCAGGAATAATGGCAGGGAATTATTGAGGCTCTAGTAGCAACATGACTTGGAGGGCACCAAACTAAGCAAAAGCTGAATTAGAATATTTGCAATATTATGGACCAGAATCAGCTTGTTGAAATGAAAACAATTGTGATGTTTTAACCTTAGAGAGAATTAAAGCATGGGGTTTGAACCAACCTGGCAATGATGATTTCATCAGAGGTGTCAAATCAATTCTACTTGCTAAACTTTAGACTTCTTTGCTAATCAACATAAGAGCTTGCACATTTGATAGTTTCTCCTTACAGAGATTTCTACTGAGCAGACTCAATTAGAAAAACTTTTTGACTATGCCAGTTCAAAATATAGATGGGGAGGAACATGAATATTTTCAATTCCCCCACAAACATACCAAACTACCACTATCAGAAAAACTAAATCCATTGCTCCTTGTCATATTATTTAATGTTGTTCTGGTATCAGGATTTACTAGTTAATTTTCTCAAAAGTCTTTTATTTTAACCTACCTCTTTTGAAATTTACTGTATATTTGGTATGTTTTTATTTCTATATTAATTTTGTTAGATCATTATTAATTTCACAAACTGTATCAAATTAATTTAAGAATGGTTTGAAATAAAATTAAAAAGAAAAAAATCTCTGCAGCCTCTATATTTCTTACTGGATTAAGTTTCTTAGAGTTTTTTAGGCAGTAATATGATGTTAGATCAGAACCTCTGAAATATATTGGATCCAGATACTATTACTATTGCACTCCGTAGGACTTAGACTAATCATGATGTGCTCAATGGGATTCTATTTAATAGGTCTAAACAGAGATAAATCTAGTGATGTGAAATAAAATCTTGACCTCTTCTAAATATTTTGGGGGTGGGGAAAAACTCTGATTTTATTTTTTATTATCATTTGTACCCTGTATTTCGATCCCTTTTCAGGGTACTTTTCTTTGGATCTACTTGTATCAGGACAGATTTTAATAATCAACTTACCTCACCACATCCTTTTTAAAATTATTCTCTGGCTGTTTTATTGAATTTGTGATCAGTTGTGATACATTCATGTAATAAAGATGCATTTTGTTCTGACTTAAGTGATATCACATATCAGAAAATTTATATTTAATTGCAGATCCTTAGTAAACCTTGTCCTACAGTGCTATATGCTACCAAAATATTTCAGTAACAATTCTACCAAAAGTATGTATGATCTATGTGTGCCACATGGATTTAAAAATGCAAATATTTGAATTTAAAATGTAATAAAATAAAGAATAAAGAATTTAGAAAGGACCTCAGTGTCTGAAACAAAAGAATAACCAACTGTAGATAGAAGTCGGTGATAATACTGTAACTGGGCCTCAACCTGCCTTCTTACAAAGTATCCTGAATGATTTCACTGGGACGTGCATTCTGAAAGCATGATTATGATTGTAGATTTACAGTTTACTTGAAAAAAATTATATAAAATAAAGGCAAAAAATATAAAAAAATCTGATTCCATTTTTAAAAAATCCTATAGTTCAGCTTAGTTATGAATTCAACTGGTCTATTAATTTTTTGTTCATAGTTATCAAGAAATAAGGCCATTTAAATTAGGTTTGGTAATATGAAAAAAAATCTATACTATTTATCTCAAATATCATAACTAATTATAATTTCCAAAAAAGCTACAAAATAGGTAACTTTTTAAAACCAAATCTTTCCACTCCTTTCCCATGCAATTCTGCCTGTTTACACTCTGATGAAATCACATATTGCTCTTACACCTTGAGATCTGCACTACAATATCGCAAAATGCTTTTGAGGATGCACTTGATCTTTTCCTAGATGGGAAAGGCCATCACACCATTGTACAGCATTTGTTTTGCATGCATAAATTCCCAGATAAAATCTCATCCTATCCAGGTTATCTCAGGTAGCAGGACTGGAAGAGACCTGAGCAGCTAATTGGCAGATGAGAAAGGACCAGGCCAAAGGGATAATCAACCTTGGTACACAATAATTTCATATATTCAGATCTAAATGCTTGAGATCTTGGGGGGGGGAAAATCTGCCAGCCAGTTCTTGGGCTACATGGGCCTGTGTTCCAAGCCTAAGGCAGCTTCACATGACCCTATCTATAGGAACAGTTTTGTGCTCTTTTGTATCTTCTGGGCTTTGCAGAATTATTCACTGCCCAAAACCAATCATTTACTTATTCTGCTAAATCAAGCAAGATATTAAACAGTACCTGTTGAATTAGCGACTCAGTTTTATGCCACTATCTACTTCCACTAATTTATATATGTGTGTATTTAGATATATATATGTATTACAGTATATGGAGTTTAATTTATTGCTTCTAATGACCAAAGGTAGTGTTATAAAGGTAGAACAGATGTTTGAGAACACATTTCATATATCATATAATGTGGGCCAGCAACACTGAGATTGGCAATATGATAGATTTAATTTTTTGATGCCTTGTAATTTTAGTTTTGCTGTTGTTGCACACACATACATGCAGCTAGTCGTGCTTTAAAAACTCTGTCAGAAGTGATAAGTTAAAAACAAGTAAGAAGAAAGTTACTCTTAGCATTTTTTTACCAAAGTCAGGCATGAATGGCATGCAGTAGATTGCAGAAAAGAAGCAAAAGGACATCCATTTCTAAAGCATTTATATTCATGCATTGTAAAACTTCAGTTTACAAAAAACTATTAGCATGTTAAGTGTGCCCATTTGCTGTTTTTTTAAAGTCCAAGTACACATGCAATAAACCTCTCATAGTTAAAGTTATTTACAAAATTTCATACTTCCTTCAAATAAATAAAAACATGAAAGGCCAATGTTTTCATATATACAAGATTAAAAATAAATAAGGCATTATTATACAGTTTTACCATGAATTTTTTAAAAAATGCCTGTCCCTCTTATATAAAAATCTTATTTGAAAGGACATCATGGCTAATATTCTGATTAGAACCAGAAATGTGAAAGAATTTGGATAACAATTACTTGCTTAATGTTTTACAGTTGGTTCAGTGAGATTCTCAGTGACTTGCCTCTGTTTTATTTGCTTGCCTGTGGTCCCCAGAATATTCTATCTATCTATCTATCTATCTATCTATCTATCTATCTATCTATCTATCTATCTATCTATCTATCTATCTATCTATCTATCTATCTATCTATCTATCTATCTATCTATCTATCTATCTATCTATCTATCTATCTATCTATCTATCTATCTATCTATCTATCTATCTATCTATCTATCTATCTATCTATCTATCAGTACTAAAGTCCAATTATGATTTCCCCCTTAAATTTATATATAAAAAAATTATCACAGCAGTGCTTGATTCAATAAACGAATTGGGTTGGCCTGTGCGGCTGGTGCCGCCACCATGAGGTGAGACGAGGTAGGTGCTGGGGGGTGGTGGAGTTGCTTCCCTCCGCCTTCCAGACACCTGCTGAAGCACATAGGGTAAAGGTCGAAAGCGGCCAGGGGCAGCCCCACTCCTGCCTCGCACTGCCGGCATGAGAGCTGCACTATCCACCAGGGCCTATAAGCAGGGGCTGCCCCTGCCCCTGGCTCCTGCCATCGTGGATCTGGAGAGATTGCCGCACATCCCCCCCAAGCATTTTTTCCACTAACCTGCTTTTCAGCTGCATCACATTTCTTTGTCCATTTCTCAGCCACTGCCGTGTGCAGAGAATCAAAAGTAGTTTGTGGGACTGCCGGCATGAGAGCTGCACTATCCACTAGGGCCTATAAGCAGGGGCTGCCCCTGCCCCTGGCTCCTGCCATCATGGAGCTGGAGAGATTGCCGCACATCCCCCCAAGCATTTTTTCCACTAACCTGCTTTTCAGCTGCATCACATTTCTTTGTCCATTTCTCAGCCACTGCCGTGTGCAGAGAATCAAAAGTAGTTTGTGGGACTAAGAAAAAAAAAGTTCAATCAGACCTTCCAACTTTGCGAGATCTTTTTTTTTCCATGAGAAGTTGGAAGGTCTGTTGAACTTTTTTTTTTTTTAGTCCCACAAACTACTTTTGTTTTCCTGCACATGGCAGCGGATGAGAAACAGAGAAACACGATGCAGCTGAAAAGCAGGTTAGTGAAAAAACACTTGGGGGAGGTGAGGGCATCTGGGGGGGGGGTGCAGCAATCTCTCCAGCTCCGTGGCAGCAGGAGCCAGGGGCAGGGGCAGCCCCATGCTCTTCAGCCCTGGCAGGTGCTGCAGCTCTCATGCCGGCTGTGCAATGCAGGCATGGGACTGCCCTTGACTGCTTTCGGCCTTTACCCTGCATGGCTTTGGCAGGTGTCTGGCAGGTGGAGGGAAGCAGTTCAACCCCCCTCCACCTGCCTCACCTCACCTCATGCTGGCAGCACCAGCAGATGGTGGGACGGAAAGCGCTCCCACTCCTGTCAGCCCCTATGCTCTCCGCCTCCTGTATGTGAAAATAATAAGCCCTACCCCGAAAATAAGACCAAGTGCCTTTTTTGGAGGCCAAAAAGATATAAGACCGGATCTTATTTTTAGGGAAACATGGTATGAATTCCATCCCTTTACTTGACTTGGGGATAGTGCTTTGTGGAATAAAGAATGGCGATACTGTCAGCATCAAATAGATAATTAAATCTTCTGTGTGGTGCCAAAAGTCATATGGATTTTTTTTTGCCCTCTTTCTGAATTGGGGAAAATAAGAAATTATTGAATCCAAAGACTATGTTTTTACATTGAAAATCTTTCCCCAAATTTGGCATAGCGATATCTTAAATCAGAGACGAACTGTGGCTCAAGAGAAACAAGACTTACTATTGAGATCCCATTCTGATCTCTTGCTAGTGAGAGACATCTCCAAACAACTAGCATGCCTTAAAATTTGCTAGAGAAAAATAAGAGTTTTTTTCTCTTATAGATCAAAGTCCTAAGTCTCCAGGAAAATTTCTTTGTACCAGCAAATAAAATGAACGTGATCCCAGAAGCTCAGAGATAAGTCAGGTGAAGCCCAGAGACAATAAATCCACTATAAAGCTGGGAAAATATTTAGATAAATGAATGGGAGCTGAGAGAAAGCACAATGCAATGCTGTCTCTTGTTGGAAGAACCATATTAAGAATGTAACAAAAGTGATTGCACTATAGCAAAAGTAATATTTTTATAATAGTCTTGAACAACATAAAGAGAAATCCAGAGGTTTCTTTTTTAAAAAATGGCCAGTGATAACCTCATCTTTCCAATAACCTACCTTTCATAATCAGGGTTTCTAGATTTTTTAATATATTCTGCTCTTGAGATATATCATACTTTAAAAGTAAGTATTTCCTTTTCATTAGGAACAAGGAAAAATATTCACTATAGTATTTTGGAAATACTTATATGAATAAAATTGATCAGGATTAAAATGAATATAAGAAATGAGCAATATTATCATAAACAAACATCTGGATATTCTTTATGTGTAATGATCAAAGAGACCTGAGTGTCTATAAATGGTATTTACATTTGAACTTAACTTTGCTAAAATGATGACAAAGTATATACTTGGCAGCCTCAGCTTTTCTAGTACAAAGTAAAGCTGGAATCTGCAAGAAATTTCCCTTTCAGTTTTTCTTCTGTAAGTACCTCACCAGCCATTTTACAGATGAGAACAGTGACTTCTTCTGCTATTTAATTTACTACATCAATTTCAAGCAAAAGTAACAAAGAAGACAAGTACTTTAAATATTTTATAGGAAGTAAATTGAAATTTGTGTGATCTTCAAAGAAAGTTTGTGCTTTATAGTAATTCCTGTTTATATTAACAAAATTTGCAATGGAGACATTTCTTGGAAGCTGCACTCAAGGCATTGAAACAGAATTCAAAAGCCAGGAAATGGAAGAAAATATTCTTATACAACAAAAAATTTGGCTGCCTGACATTTCCAAAACTTTTATGTTAGTATTAAAAGTATTTTCATTTGAGATGCTAAAACCATCACTATTTAAATACATTGATTGATTCAAAATAAGAAATTTAAACTTTGTATAAAAAAAAATAATGAGAATTTTCATATGAAAGAGATGAGAACAAATCTAAAACAGTAGTCAACTGTAAAGGATTTGCATCAAATAATATGGACTGGATCTGAAAGATCTATTTCATGACAGGAACAAACTTTTGTTCACAAATCTATAAACTGTTCAGGGAACAGAACTATATATGTGTCTAGTGACAAATGTACTATAATTCAATTGCTTTTAATAAATGTCTTAAAGTAACCATTTGGCCAATTGAAAAGGCATAATTTTCTACAGCTTAATATTCTTTTGGCATGCACAGAACTGCCACTTTAGTAGCACTCTGTCCTGGAATAGTTCTCAATTTTATTCCTATCTACTATCTTCTCCAATATGGGAACTGCTGTTTCTATGGGACTCTATGCAACAATATAAGATAAACTCTGTCCCATCCAAATGTGTGTGAATAGGAAGCCATTCATAATTATCATAAATTCAATGAATACCCAATATCTCCAATAAATCTACTTACAGTCTGATCTCTGATTCATTACTATGCAGTTAGGAAACACTCAAAGATGCAAAACATAGCGAAATTTAAGTTACATTTGTTTTCTTTAAGAGTTACTGTGTCCTACATTACAGCAAGTGCTGAAAATTTCTTTCTTTTTCCTATAAATACTATGGTAAAGTATTCCACAATGCTTTCTTACATCTTCATATAAATCAAATTTATCATCACCCTAACTTAAACAGGAACTATAAATAATAGATCAAGCACCCTGGATATGATCATATAAATGTTCTCTCTGCTATACGATATTGCCAACATTCTCCATGACAGTTTACAGCAGGAAAATCAGTAGTGAAGCAACAATCCCAATCTCTCTCTCACAAATTCATGTGTTATGTTGTTTGTGCAAATATCCAGTGTTATTGATGTGCCTTCTCTTTATCTCATTTATCTATTAAAATTACTGATAAAATATTCCATAGTTTCATAGAATCAACATTAGATTTCTCAAACAGAATTGCTAGCCCTTATTTGATCCTTCCTATAAGTTCTTATTAATGGTTCCCAAATTCTCTTTGGTTGGGTTGTTAGACTTCTTGGTTGATATCAAATTCTGCAGCCTTTAACCTTTAAGATGATTTCTGTTGTACACGTCATCTCAAATGACAGGACAAAGATTTTCATTGTTTTCATGCCTCTTTTATAGCTGGCACAGAAGGAAGATAATGGAGAGTCAGATTAGTATGTGCTATTGGTGGTTGAAGTGTTCCAGACCCAGTGTTTGTTGAAAGGCTGGGGGATGAACACATAGATGGACAACTTGTGCCCAATTTGGTCTGAATGTTTGCTCTCCCATAGGAATAAATTTTCCTTTCTAAGTTTAAAGATCGTGTTTGTGAATTATTTCCATCTGTCTTTCCTTCTAGAAAATAAGTCAGCATTTCACCTTTGCCTTTCACACTGACTTTCCCCCGACAAACACACTCATAATTGCACCTCTTCAATATACGTTGTACTTCTTCCGTAACCTGTGAATTAAACAAACCTCAGTCACCAGTGATTAATAGACAACAAATCTTTCTTTAATAGCCAGTTTCCTAAACTGCAGTGATTCACTTAATAAATATGGTAAAAATGGTCATAAAAATGGGCATATCATTTAACAACTGCCTTGGTTAACAACAAAATTTTTTGTCCCAATTGTAGTCATAAGTACCAAATATTACTATATCTGGAAGCTAAATCTTGTGCTAAATACCACATAGGCAGTCTGGAGTGCCTTAGGGCTGTGCATATAAAACCTCAGCTGCATGAGTTGCCCTGAATGCTGGTCTCTTTTCTCAGTCCAATGCCAGGTGTTGGTTTGACTTCTAAAACCCTTTATGGTATGGGTTCAGGTTATCAGAGGGACCATTTCACCCCAAATATATTGACCCATCCCTCCTGGCCAGGCAGAATGGGACTGTTATGGACCCCAATGGTTAAAGAATTCCAATTGACAGGGTCTAGAAAGAAAGCCTTGTCTGCCATTGCCCGCACCTTATGGAACATCTTGAAGTGAGGTAGCCCCTCTCTTATGGTCTTCTGGAACAGCGTTAGCAGAGTTAAAAAGAAATAATGTTAAAAAGGTAGAGAGAATGTCCTCAAACTTTGTCAACTGGCATTGGGATCTAAGAGTGGGTCACAACCCCGGGTGTAGTTGGTGGCTTGAGGGTGTTCTCTCCATCTTTATAACTTTGTTACTTTTTTAGGGATGTTATGGTTTTTTATTTGTACACCATTCAGAGTCACTTAGACAATGAGAGGGGTGATGTATAAATTTGATTAATAAAAAAAACAAATATTTTTTTCCGTAGGTGGAGCTTCACTATAGTCTGAGAAGTAACCCATTGCTTTAATATTTTATTAAGACTGATGTAATTTATAACATAACTCTGAAAATACTCACTTGAATTTTACCTTGCACTCCAGTACTATCCATCCTGCTAGCAACATTTACAGTATTACCCCAGATATCATATTGAGGTCTTCTGGCACCAATAACACCTGCCACTACAGGGCCTACATTAATACCTGCAAAAGAAGCCAAATACTTAAAAAATGAAATCTAATGATCATCGGGCATGGCAAGGAAGTATCTATGTCCCCTACCCATCCCTTTTAAAGGATATATTTCTATTCTATTGAAATTGCTTTTTGATACTAAGAATATCTATAGGATATTCCCAAGGTGCCCTTGTTTTAAACAGAAATGGGAAATAATGCTGACTTTCTTCTCCTATTGGCTTCCAGGTGACAAAACATAAGCAGTTTATAGATAACTTCCTCAAATTCCGTAAATAAACGATTAATAAAAACTCACTAGTGTATGCAAGAAAGACCTATAGCACTTCTTCAATTAACCTTGAATAACTTGAAAATTATAGCTGCCAACACATTTGATAAGCTTAGGCTTTTCTTTAGGAGGAGTTCCGCTTTGGGACAATCTCTGGGGAGATCGTGGTGGGGAAATGAATGTTTAATACCTGGACACTACCAATACCTAATTGTCTGGGGTGGTACAAGCTGATTTTTCTGCTCTTTTTGCAAACAGTAAGAAAATGACTAGGAGGAGAGGATGGTGGCATAAATTGAAGTAGAACAATGAGAGAATATTTGGTTTTTACACTGCAGACATATTGTATCTGGAAGTGCCTTTTTACTGCTTATATATTTTTTAAATCTCTCTGAAAATTAAAAAATAGTTTCTTAAAGATTTTCATAATCTCTCTGAAAACTTCTCTCTACCACATGAGGAATGAAGGAATTTCAATTTCTACAAGACTGTTTTTTTATTATGATCAGCCATCCCTGTACACTTTCCTCATCTTTAATATTAATTAACAGTTGTCAAGTTAGAGAAGAAAATTATTTATGCAGTTATTAGATATATTAGCTGCTATATATTGTCAGAACATAGGATTTGTTTATAAAATCTCTGTTATGAATGCTGAAAGAAATAATAATGCATAGAATTCATTCTTGAAAATGTAACTCACCAACCCGAAGAACAAAATCATTGTAGGACTGATAGTTGATTTCATCAAGAACATCAAACATTTCTATTGCAAAGTCAGCCAATGTACTGAGATGGAAATAAATTGATTTCTTTGCCTATATTTTAAAAAGAAATTTTTATGTCATTCATAATGTTGTATTGATTAATGTAACACAATTTAATCAAGTTTTTAAAACAGATGAAGAATCTCTAAATATAAATAAATATACAAGTGACATATATTTAACAGGCTAAATGCTCATTTTGGGGAGGAGTTAATTTCACAAGACTAGAAATGTTGTAGAGAAGAGTGAGGATCCCGGGATTAGAAAATTCAGATGATTAGAAAAATTTAAAATTATTTATCAATAGCAGTTAATTATTAGTCATGTTTAGTAAGATTAAATTATTCGGGAGGGGGCTTTATAGGAATTGGTAATTGTGATTTCATATTCTGCACTTGGGTTTCTTATAGTTGTCTGTTTAGCCATTACAGAAAACAGATGATTGGATTAGATGACCTTTGCTTTAGTGCAGTTTTATCACCTCTGACCTGAATAATGCTTGCTGAGAATGTTAACATGATTGAAGGTATATATGTGTGTGTGTGTATTATACTTATTATATATTTATATTTATTGTATATTTTATATATGTGTACATATATGTGTGTGTACGTGCGTGCATGCGCATGCATGTATTTGGGGGTCAGATTAGCACCCTATTTTACATCTAGGGAACACAAACAGTCCTCTCTCTACTATAGCTGCACAATTTGTCTTTGGTCACATAGATTTGCTCATAGATTTTATAAATTTCCAATTCCTTTGAAGCAACCTAGAGTCATAGAATCATAGGGCTGAAAGGGACCGAGGAGGTCTTCTAGTCCAATACCCTGTTCAAGAATGAGTCTTATACCATCCTAGTCAAATGGTTATCCAGTCTATTTTTTGAAAATCTCAAGTGATGGAGCACCCACAACCCAAGGAGGCAAGCTATTCCATTGATTAATTGCTCTTACTATCAGAAAATGTATCCTTATTTTTAAGTTGAATCTCTCTTTGACAAGCTTTCACCCATTATTTCTTCTCCTGGCCTCTGGTGCATTAACCCCTCTTCTTCATGAGAACCATTCAAAGTACTGGAAGACAGTTATCATGTCTCCCCGATCATTCTCTTTGATAGGCTAGAAATACCTAGGTCCCACAACAATTGTTGCTCTTCTCTGCACACTTTCTAGGGTCTCAATATCTTTTTTTGTATCATGGTGATCAGAACTGTATGCAGTATTCCAAGTATTATCTCACTAGTGTGGTATAAATTGGTACTGTCGCTTCTCATTGTCTTGATGCTATCTCTCTGTTGATGCATCCTAGGATTGCATTGGCTTTTTTCGTAGCTGCAGCAAACTAAGTGGTGGTCACTAGGATACCTAGATCCCTCTCACAGTTACTGTTGTTGAGTCAGATATCAACCATTCTGTACCCATGCATTTTATTTTTCCTATCTAAGTGTAGGATCTTTTCTTGCCACTGATCTGCAGCTTGCTGGAAAGGGCCCAATTGTCAGAACCCATATCTATCTGCTTTTCTGTCTCTTTTCCCTGACCCAAATTCCATTCTCTTCTCTCCTTGGGTTCTGCCATACTCCTGGAGGGGAGGGGGGAGTGATCGCAGGTTTATTGCCTTAGCTTCCTCTATTGCTACATTGTAACACTTTGCTTTCCTGCAATATTTCTCTCTGTACTTTCGTCTCCCTAAACTGTCAATTAGCGAAGGGGGGAGGAAGAAAGGAATGCAGCCTCCGGCAACTGGCTTATCTCTCCGCTCTCAAGACAAGGTGTGAAGAACCGCCTAAACATCGCTGCTACAACCAGAGCCGGCCTGATATTATCTCCTCTTTCCCACGATGGACTTAACACCTGGGGATTGGCCGATTTGAACCGTCCGGATGAACTAAGGGGTGGGGTTTGCTTGGGGACACTTTAACCTATTGATCTGTGTGGAAAAACTTCAGATCCTGTCTAGTATGCCTACTATCAGCTTCTCCTAATAAAAGTTCCTTTTGGAAGAACCTGCTTCCATGAGTTCTGCTTTCTTGGGATGAGGTTTTGAAGTGGCCCCTGACATTAGACAGGATCTGCAGTGACAGTCAACCCGGAAGGAAGAACCTTACCGGGGGACTTTGCAAAGTCTACCATGTCAGACAACGGAGCAGGGAAGGAAGAAGCCGCTGCGAAGGGGGAGTCCTCCCTCCGGCCAGAGCCCTGCAAACTGTTAGACTCCGAGACGTCCTACACCTCGGAGGAAGAGGCAGTGGAGACACGCAGCCACAAGCCTTGGTGGTCGATGGGTGTCGGGAAGAAGGATGACTGGGAAAAGAAATCGAGAAAGGTGACCCTGAGATGAGGCAGCCAACAACCGGGCTGGAAGCAGGAGATGGAGAGGTCCTTCACCTCAGCAAGGAGGAAGGAGATCGTGGGGAGCAGTCAAACTGGATCCTGGAGAAAGCCATCGACCTGATGAAATCAATCCTTGTCTCCCTCAAGGATGAAAAACCCGAGCCCCGTGGCCAGACTGTTACCTTAGGCTGCAGCACAAGGGACACCGAGGGGGAGTCCGAAGCAGAGATTCCGCGAACCTCAGGTGGCACCGATGAACCTGTAGCCCTCGCTGCAGCAGCTCCCACTCCCCGCTGCACTGCAGCCGACAACCGGGATGGACGGCACCACAGACAATGATGGAGACACCGATCCATCTAGAAATTCTCTTCATCGGATGTGAAGTTTCGAGGACAGCCACGACGCCTGGGGTTCTTCCTGACCCAGGTCCTCAGCTACATGGAAGAGTACAGCCAAGACATCCCCAATGACAAGGCTCGGATCCGCATTGTACAGGCAGCCCTGGACGGCGTGGCAGCTGACTGGGTGGTGGACCTGCACGATTCCGATGCAACCAGTTCATGTTCTCCCTTAGGCGATGGTTCGACGACCCATTGGCGGACAGGAAGGCCCGTGAAAAAATTAAAACAGTGAAGCAAGGCAGATGCCCGGTAGCCGAATATACCCAGGAGTTCCGAGTCATCGCTAGCAAGTTGAATTGGCCGGAAGACATCCTGCTTAGCCATTTCAAAGATGGCTTAAATTATGACCTCTACGATGCCTGCCTTCCCCAGGGAGACCCACACCGACTGCATGAGTGGTACATCCTGGCGGAGGAAGCCGAGATCGACCTACTCAAGAGACACTGCAGAGGGAAGCCGTGGAGCCGATCACCAACCGAGCCATCACGATAGCCAGCAAAGCCCCAATCCACCCCCTAGAGACCCACCGGCTGTTTCAAGTGCGGGAAGGAGGGACATCGCGCTGCAGAATGCTGCTCGAAGAATCCCCAGGAGAAACCTGACCGAGCACCAGCCGGAAAATCAGGCAAGTCACCTGCCAAACCCCAAGAGCCGGCTATGAAAGGCACTGAAGCAGTAGAGTTCCCCCCCTCCGCCCAGCGGGGAAAAGGAACCCTGGCCTACACTGCAGGAACATCCAATTCGTTGGACAACAACTCTGAAGATGAGCCCCTGGTAAGTGGACCCATTGTGCCCCTCACCTGGACAGTGACTATACTAGCCCCTCCATGCCCGAAGCTGTCAAGGTTATAGCCCTGATAAGATTCCGGCTGCATGCATTGCCTTATTAATCCAACACTGGTGGGTAACCTGGGCATTCCAGTGAGGAGGCTGAAGAAACCGATCTCATTCGGTCAATTAGATGGGTCCATAGCAGGGGGGATGCTGGCCACCCTAGCCACGTTACCAATCCACCTTTCCCTGGGGGACCATGAGGAGACTATAACGTTCGTGGTGACCCCAGGCATGGAGTGCCCAATAATATTAGGAATTATGTTGTTAGCGAAGTGGAACCCCCATGTGGATTGGAGAACAACGGAGCTCAGGTTCCCGAAGGGAGTTCAAACGAGCCCGCCATCCCAGGGAGCACCCAAAAGCCCCACTGGGGAACAAGCCGCAGTGGGGGAAGAGAAAATATCACCTGAAATACCAGAAGAGTACAGGGACCTTGCTGAAGTTTTCCTTGAGGAAAGTTTTCAGCGAGGAAAGGTTGGATGAACTACCACCTCATCGACCTACGAACTGTGCTATAGAGATTAAGCCAGGGGCGAAGCTTCCAAAACCTAGACTATATTCCATGAGCCCCAAGGAACTACAAGAAATGCAAAGGTTCATAGATAAGAACCTGGAAAGGGGTTTCATTGAACCAGCTTCCCCCAAAAAGGTGGCAGCCCCAGTCCTTTTCAGGGAAAAGAAGGATGGCACACTGCGCATGTGCGTGGACTACCGTGCTTTAAATGCAATAAGCGAAAGCAACCTGTATCCTCTCCCCCTCATGAAGGACATGTTATCCCACCTGTCGAAGGGGAAAATATTTACAAAACCGGACTTAAGGGAAGCCTATTACCCCGTTAGAATCAAGGAGGGGGATGAGTGGAAAACAGCATTCAATTGCCCTATGGGATGTTACCAATTCAAGGTCCTGCCGTTTGGGCTGCAGGGAGCTCCCGTGGTCTTTATGCAATTAATTAACGATGTACTGAGGGAGCACCTGTACAAGGGGGTTGTTTTTTACCTGGGTGACATCCTGATATTCACGGAGACAAAGGAGGAACATGTAAAATTAGTTAGAGCCGTTCTGAAAAAATTGAAAGCCATAACCTTTATGCAAAACTGTCAAAGTGCGAATTCCACAAGGAAAGAATAGATTATCTGGGCTACCGCATATCAACTGAGGGCACAGAAATGGACCCCAGAAAGGTTCGGACGGTGCTGGAATGGGCGCCACCCCGCACGAGAAAGCAATTGCAAAGCTTCCTGGGGTTCGCCAACTTCTACTGTCAATTTATTCCTTCATTCACCCAGATAGCCTTGCCCATTACAAACTTGTTAAAAACGAAAGGGGGAGGCTCGATAAAACCAAGCCAGCCATTAACGTGGACAATGGAATGCCAAGCCGCATTTGAGAGATTAAAGAGACTTTTTTCGGCTGAGCCAGTTTTAAAACATCCCAATCCGGACAAGCCGTTCGTGATTCAAGCACATGCCAGAGATGTGGCAGTAGGGGCCATATTACTGCAGGAAAATGACAAGGGAATATTGCAACCCTGTGCATACACATCCAGAAAACTCTCCGACATGGAGCACTGCTGGGCGGTGTGGAAAAAAGAAGCGTACGCTGTGCGGTGGGCACTTCTCACCTGGTGCCATTTCCTGGAAGGAAATAAAATTCCATTTTATGGAATAGACCATAAGAACCTGGAAGCCCTCAAAACACCCAGAAAACTCACACCCAAACAAGCCCAGTGGTCACAGCACTTCCACCGGTTCACATTCAGTATTAAACACTTGCCAGGGGGGAAGAATTTCCTGGCAGACGCGCTGTCCTGCATGCCCCAATACAATAGCACCCGACCAACTATCTCAAAACCACTCATGCCAGAGGTGCAATTAGCAGCGCAAGTAACCACCAGGGCCCAAGCGAAACTAAAGCAACCACTAGCTAGCCAAGCAGGGATTGAATTCAGGAAAGCTTTAGAAACCGATGGTTGGTTCCAAAATCACAAAAACCTTTGCACCATCACTGATGGCCTACCATGGGTAGGGGAGAAGCTATACATCCCAAAAACCCAACCGGTTACATTCATGCAGCTCTGCCATGATACAAAGCCAAAAGGTCACTTTGGATTCGTGAAAACACTGCACTTAATAAAAAGGCAATTCTGGTGGCCATCTATCGAAAAGGACATTGAAAGCTGTGTGGCCAGCTGTCCGACCTGCGCAGCAGCCAAAAGACTGCAAGGAAAATCACCCAGATTACTGCAACCAGTAGCAAACCCCTCAGCCCCATGGAGAGAAATCTTCATGGATTTCATAGTGGAACTACCTGAAAGCAACGGAAACACATGCATCTGGGTAGTCACCGACCTGTTCTCAAAACAAGTACATTTCATTCCTTGTCCAAAAATCCCCACCGCTAAAGCCTTGGCAAAACTGTTTGTTCAACATATATACAGATTGCATGGAGCCCCTCAACGCATAATATCAGACAGGGGGGTGCAATTCACATCCGACTTCTGGAAAGAATTTTTGTCCCTTTTAGGGACCATCCAAGGACTGTCATCTAGTCATCATCCTCAGACGAATGGTGGGACGGAACGTTCGAACTCAGTACTTGAACAATATTTAAAATGCTTCATAAATTTCCAACAGACAAACTGGACGGATCTGCTCCCATTCGCAGAAGTGGCTTACAACAACGCAGTCCATTCCAGCACGGGCTACACACCATTCCAAGTAGCCACTGGCCAAAGCTTCAACCCCATACCAGATCTAAACCCCACCAAACCAGCCATTCCCTCCTTGAAGGAATGGATTGCACAACTGCAAAACACCTGGCCAGTAGTTAGGAAAGCACTAGATGAAGCCAGGCAAGCATATAAAGCACAAGCAGATAAGAAGAGGGTCGAATCAAAACCGTTCTCTGTAGGGGAAATGGTATACCTGTCCACAAAATACCTTAAATCATTGCAACCATCCAAAAAACTAGGACCGAAATACGTGGGACCATTCCCTATCAAAAGAATCATAAACCCAGAAACAGTAGAACTAGAATTACCAAAAACCCTTAGACAAATCCACCCTATTTTTCACTGCAATTTACTAAAACGAGAGCAGTGATCTCCCTTAAGGCCAACTATTCCCCCGCCACCTCCTCCCATTATGGTTGAAGGGGAACAGCATTTTGAAATAAAAGAAATCCTTGATTCCAGAAAATATCATGGTGCAACGCAATACCTAGTAGTATGGAAACACCTCCCTTCCTCCCAAAATGAGTGGGTTCACAAATGCCACATCAGAGCCCCCAAATTGCTTAAAAAATTTCACTCAGATTACCCAAACAAATCAGACTAATCTCTCAACATTTGTTTTGTCTCTCAACAGGTTGATCTCTCATATTTTTAAGGGGGACAGGATGTCAGAACCCATATTTATCTGCTTTTCTGTCTCTTTTCCCTGACCCAAATTCCATTCTCTTCTCTCCTTGGGTTCTGCCATACTCCTGGAGGGGAGGGGGGAGTGATCGCGGGTTTATTGCCTTAGCTTCCTCTATCGCTACATTGTAACACTTTGCTTTCCTGCAATATTTCTCTCTGTACTTTCGTCTCCCTAAACTGTCAAGTAGTGAAGGGGGGAGGAAGAAAGGAATGCAGCCTCCGGCAACTGGCTTATCTCTCTGCTCTCAAGAGAAGGTGCGAAGAACCGCCTAAACATCGCTGCTACAACCAGAGCTGGCCTGATGTTATCTCCCCTTTCCCACGATGGACTTAACACTTGGGGATTGGCCGATTTGAACCGTCTGGATGAACTATGGAGTGGGGTTTGCTTGGGGACACTTTAACCTATTGATCTGCATGGGAAAACTTCAGATCCTGTCTAGTATGCCTACTACCAGCTTCTCCTAATAAAAGTTCCTTTTGGAAGAACCTGCTTCCATAAGTTCTGCTTTCTTGGGATGAGGTTTTGAAGTGGGCCTTCTGGATCTTGAGCCTATCCTCTAAAGTATTAATTATTCCTCCCTGTAAATTTGATGAGTTTGCCTTTTATCTCTTTATGTAGGTCATGTATGAAGATGTTGAAGAGTACTAGGTATAAGATAGTACCTTGGGGTACCCCACTGCATGCTTCCCTCCATGTAGATATAGTTCCTTTGAGGATTACTGTTGAGTGTGATTGGTCAGCCAATTGCAAATCCATCTAGTGCTAGTACTGTGTATCCCATATTGTCAGCCAATTGCAAATCCCGTATCTTAGCAAGAAGTAGGTTGTGGTCTACTTTATCAAATGCCGTGCTGAAGTCTATTATGCCCACAACATTTCTCTGGTCCACTAATTTAGTTAGTTTATCAAAAAAGGCAATCATGTGTGGCATGATTTGTTTTTAAACAAGCCCATGCTGGCTTCTAGTAATTGTTTGTTTGTTTCTAGGTTCTAACAAATCCTTTGCTTTGGATCGTGTTGTCTTTGAGTTGTAAAATCTATAACTCAAAGACATGGCACGATCCAAAGCAAAGGATTTCTTAGAATCCGGCATGTATAGTTTTATTCAGTTTCCACTTCAGCAGATTCAAAGCAAAATCTTAACTTCAGATATGATATTACTTAACTAAAACATCCCAAAGGAAGATAGTTTACCTTGCTATCTGTAGTTGGCACAAGGCCCACCGCTGCCATATATGTACTTCCAATTGTCTTGATTTTTTCAATGTCTTTGTAATATTCTTTGTCCATAAGCTTTGTTTAAAACACAGAAATATTAAACATTGCATAATATTTCAGATAACAAAAAATAATATGTGTATCCCTTGTTTTAGCATTTATCTTTTTTTACTGCCTCATACCTGTAGCAAATATCATCTAAAGACTTCAGTGGTTATGAAAAATGATTATGGATCATGCCTATTATAATTTCAGGAGCATATTAACTCAGCATATTAAGCAAAACCTATTTATCTTTGCTTCTTTTGTTTAAAACAATAAGAATGAGAAAGTATACAGAGTTTCTGAATTTTTTTCCAACCTCTTAATAATAATTTCACTCTGAGCTATGCAGCTGCATTGAGGAAGAGTTTAGAATGTTAGGAACAATTCAAACCATTGTCAAATGTCTTCTGCTGTGAAAATGCCATGGAGTGATATACTGGAAATCAGGGTGGGGTGGATGTGGGAGGGGGCAGAATGGCTCCTTCTATTTCATCTAGATAATTTTTAACTTTGATCTTCTTTTGCTAGTTTCTCCCCCAACCCTTTAGTTCAATTTTCAGAAGGATTACAGGCAGACAGAAAGAATCCCACAACTCCTTACATGAATTTTTTCCAACATTGCACCTGGTTTGAAAAAATAAAAAGGTTGGAATAGAAGATTACAGAGGTAGCCTTCAAGAAAATATGCAGCAATCATTGGTGAAATATGAACTTAGCCAGGAAAACAGAAAAAAGTGAGGCAGAAACTCAAAAATGTTTTACCTTGATTTTTTTGGTATAAGAGGGAGGAAAAGAGAAATGATGGAAGGCTTTCAGGTTTTTATTACTATTGTCTATATCAATAGATTTCTAATAATTCTTGTGTGTTTGTTTCCTGATCTGTTCCACCTTAATGAGGTGACATACAGTATATATGGAAAGAACATAGCAGTTGCAATGAAGCATAGCTGATCGTGTATATTCTAAAACTACCAATTAATTATTATCAAAATGGCAATAGAGCCTTTAAGTTTTATTAGTCCATGAATCAATTCTGCATGTGGGAAGATATTGAATGAGAGGCAAAGGAAAATCTAGTGTAACAATAAGTAAATGGGAAAAAACTTCAAGCTAGACTGTAGTTTGTACCATTGTGTAACATAATTCCTTTTAATCCTTTTTAGAGATATTTATGGCATATGGCCAGGCTATCTGCAGAACCACCTTACCCTTAAGGACATCTGCCTGTCCTACCAGATGAGATTGGATGGACACTCCTGTTCCTCTACTGGGAGCTAGGAAGCATACCATAGCAGTCCCTGCCTGATGGAACAAACTGCTCCTTCAAGTTCAGCAGACCTTCACCCTTTTAGTCTTCCACAAGGCTTTAAAGACCTGGCTCCCCCCCCCCCAAGCATTGGGAGAAGATTAGTTGTTGGCACATTAGCATGGATTGGTGCTATGTTTTTGTTGTTTTTAATATTTTGTGCTTTAACTGGCTATGTTTTATAGTTTGCAAAATGATTTTATATGCTTTTAATCTTTGATTGGGAGCCACCCAGAGTTAGCTGGAGGATGGGCGGCTATATAAATATTTAAAACAATAAACAATTAAAGAAAAATATTTTGAAGTAAGGATCCACTCAACAGATTTAACTGTAAAAATATTCTCTAGTTAAGGGACCATATGTTCATTTTATCAGAAATTAATATTAAACAGTTAATTTTTCTTATAAATTATCATAATATTATAATTTCATTTCCAAATTTATTCAGTAGCTCAAGTAACTTTCTATTTCTCCACAACAGCCCTGTTAGGGAGATTTGACCAAGAAAGAAAGAGACACAGAGCCAATGGCAATAGTAAAGACAAATTAGCTCTTACCTCATCAAAATCAGCTATAATTTCATTTAACAGGCGTAAACATTCTACTCCCATATTATTACCATCCAGTTCAATGTAAAAATCATTGAAATTTGGTATGGATGCAAACATCACTCCTACTTGTGAATATGACTGGTAATATAAGTCCTGTAATAAATTATTAAATCCTTATTAGATAAAGAATTGGATTCACACTAAAAATTATTGGACTAAATCCAGATTAAATTAGACAAATTTAGTTATCCCATCCTTGCTATCAGGAAGCAATGAGTATAATGGGCTTCTTAAAAGGTGAAGATCTCTCTCAAATGTTTTTTTTTTTTTGTAAATTAAAAACTGTCAGAACACGCTGATAATTTCTGGTATATATATATATACATATATATTTAATATATTAATATAATTAATAAATTCTAAATATATACATATCTTAATAATTGCAATATTAAGTTATTATATTTATCCCTACTAGAAAAAGATGCTAATAATATTCTAACATTGCAAGTATCTTCACTTTTAGTGAAAGGCTTCTTTTAGAAGCCTTGGCTATTAACTATTTCATTCTGTTACCCAGAATAGTGGAGAGAATTAATACTTCTCAATATTTTTCAAATGCTTGGAATTCTTGCTTGACCTTTTTTAATCATGCAAATAAAAACACAGGAGATTAATTTCTTGGGAAAAGCACAGTAGTTAACTCAATTCATAATGGAAAACTGTACTTTATCACAATGTTCATGATATACTAGTTCAGTGCATCTTCTTCCAATACCTTTTTTCTTCTTCTTCAATTGTTTGATGTACTTGCAACATTTCACATTTACTTATGCTCCTTGGTAAATAGAGTCTGTCAACATCACCATGTGGATAAAGGACATGATTTGCTGTCATTAATTTCATGGTCTTCCTACCAGGGCTTTTGTCCAGTCCATTATTCTAGCTGTGGATCTAATGAGTTGCCCAGGTGTTAATCGCCTTGATGGTATTTTTACCAATGAGTTTGGACTTTAAAATCATCTTCATTCTCATGATGTAATTTACTACTAACCTTCTTCTTGATTTCAGTGTGCTTGATGTTGCTAGCCTGAAGGATGTCTAGGTATTTGTAGTGATGTTTATCCAGATTCATGATATTATTTTCATATGGTATCTTGATTCCTAGTTTTCACAATATTTCCCCTGGTAAGGCCGGCATATTTGTCCAGTTCAAATTCTATTATAATATTGTAACTGTATATTCAGACAATGTTGAGCTGCGATTCCATTTTTCATGGTATTTTTTCAGCATCAGATCAACCCTATAAAACTCTGTCTTCCATTGTGACATTGATCTTTGCACAAATCTTCTGATTTTCTACTGACTCCTGTTATTTCTACACACTTTATCCGATCATGTGGCAGGGAATCAAATGCCTTCTTATAATCAGTCCAACCTACATTTAAGTTAGTCTTCTTTCTCCTATACTTTTCCAAAATCATCTTGTCAATTAGGAATTGATCTTATTCCTCTGCCTTTTGGGAAGTTTCCCTTCTGCTCAGATGGAAAAAAGCATTTACCTAAATGCTGTTAGAGTACATCCAATTCTCAATTTGAACATTGTTTGTAAGCAGATAATTGGCCTGTAGTTGCCTGGTACTGTCCCTTTTGTTGGATCTTTCATTATTAGGTATGTGTTGGTTAACCAATCTTTAATTTCATCTTTTATTATAATTATTACATATACAGCAATGTGTAATCACTGCAAGTTGGTATTTGAGTATAGTATGCGTGCAAATCCCAGCAGTGTGTGGCCTTTTGGAATTGACAGATGGAATTTTTGTCAATATGCAGATTTTCTAAGTGCCATCAAAGTTTATGGTTTATGCCATAATCTTTCAACTTTCTTAAATCTTTCTTATCTACTCTTAACTTTGATTTTCAGATCTGGTTACTTCATGATCTTCTCCACTTCTCTGTCTTTTATTTTAATATTCCTTTTATTCCACTACATTGCCACATGATTGTAATTATTATTATATCATTATAATTAAAGCCCTGAAGAAATGAAAAGGCTTAATAGAAGTCTTGAAAAACAAATAATTAATTTCCTTACCATGTTCCTTGGATTAGACATAAGAAAATGCTGAGCAACATGTGCTGGCAACAGATTGAAAAGTATTCTTTTGTTATCCAGTTTCACTCTCTCCATATCATCTCTCTCTTCTTCTGCCTGTCAAGAGAAAAAAAATGATGTTCTAAATAGTGAAGGCTGCAAACATCAACAGATCTGGTAAGGATGTATGCATCTTTAGATAGCAACCAGCAATTTGAATCGCACCTGGAAGCAAACTGGTAACTTGTGAAGCAAAGGTTCAAATGAGCATACGGAGGCATGCCTATCAGTGCCTGCACTACTGCATTCCGATCCTTCCAGATGGTCTTCTGAATGCAGCTGAATGTAGAGCACAATGCAATAGTCAAGCTATGAGGTGACCAGGACATGAGTGACTGTCTATAGAATCTGCCAATCTTGGAAAGCGCAGAACTAACACATCAGATGAAGCTGGGCAAGTCCTTCCTGGCCACAGCTGTCATTTGCTCATTGAGCAGAATTAGTGAATCAAGGAAGACCCCCAAATTGTGCACCATCCTTGAATGGGGAAGTATAACTTCATTTAAGGTCAAATTTGGAATACCCACAGATCTAGACAGTCCAAGATCCACTTGGTCAGATTTTCAGATTTTCTAAATTTGACCTTGGATGGAATTACACTTCCCCATTCAAGGATGATATACAAGCTCAGAAAGATACCATGGCTGATGGTTGTGCGACTGAGACATTGAGGGGTACAAGAATGGAAGCATCACCACCATCTAGGATCCACCACAAGTCATTGACAACCAAAGCTGTCTCAGTATTAAAAACTGGCCTGAAACCTGTTTAAAAGGGTCTAGATAATTTATTTCCTCCAGGATTCTCTTCAGCTGCAGACTGATCACCTTCTCAATAACCTTTCACAAGAAGGGAAAGTTGGAGACTGGTTAATAGACCAAACATCATTTGGTCTAAGACAGCTTCTTAAGGAGGAAGTACACCACTGTCTCTTTCAAAGCTGTAGGCACCACTTTCTCTCTCAAAAAGGTGAACACTATTGCATGGATCCAACTGCAGGTTGGCAGTCCTTGGCCACTTTCACAACTCATGAGGAACCTGGATCTAGTAAACAAGTGGTCAGGTCAGCAGAGAACCCTGTTCACTTCTCTGATTCAAACGTATCCCAGATCAGACCACCAGGACATATCCCAGGCATTTCAGCTTCCCAGTCAAAGTCTAATATGGAGCAAATCTGAGTGACTTTATCTATTAGATCCCCTGAATAATCTCCAAAATAGTCCAGCAGATGTTCTACGGGGCTCTCCCTACCCAATAGGGAATGGATCATTCTAAATGGGCTCCTTGAAGGTTATCAGGAGAAATACTGATATTTCATTGCCCTTATTACCATGAGATACTCCTTTATATGGAGTTGCTGCCCATGTTCAATCAATTTGAGTCTTCTATTTTTATTCAAGGTGTCCCCTTTGATGCTTCATTTCCAAGAACTGCTCAGTAAATGGAGATGCATCCTGTGATTAGGGAGAGGCCATATAGAAGCAATATGATCCAAAGATGCAGCTACCTACCCATTACAGCCAGTGACTAGAGCCATAGCTGAACTGTCAACTAGAGTCCATATGAAAATCCCAAGTTTTTTCTGGAATTCCACTGGGTTCATCAACTGAACAATTGAATGGGCCTTGTCTCTCCCTTCAGGGAATACCAGTGAGCTGAAAGCTATCAGGGAATTATCTGTCCACCAAAATGGAGTAATATTAACATCCTCCACTACCGGATCATATCTCAACTGGTCTGAGACAACCAGATATAACATGTGTCCTCCATGGGTGTTTGGCCATAAATGACTTGGGTCACATTGTTGGTTGCCAGGAAGGCCATCAGTTGCCCTGAACTCAACAACACTGGCAAACTGAAATCTCTAGAATGACTAATTTTGGGGATTCTATTGCAATTGACCAGTGAAAGCTAGCAGTTCAAAACACAAAACCTGTGGGGCACTTTTCTAAGAGAGGAACTCCTCCCTATGTCCAACTAGGTCTTAATAAGACACACCACATTAGCACCCTCTTCCATGATAAGATCTTGCCACATACCAACATGGTATTAAAAAGCAACAACTGAAGCCCAAGGCAACCAAGGAACCCACTGCCTGGCCCAGAGGGTAGAAACTGAAAGCAGAGCAAGAGAATTGCTTTCAAACTACTATATATCTCTCTATCCATCACTCTCTCAGTGGTCCAGCCTGCCCCTCAGCACCCCTAGTCCACTCTTACCCCTCACATCCTGCTCCTAGGTCAAAATATAAATAATCAATACTGCCCTACCATCAACTTCCGGTTTGACGTCATAATGACACAGATGCAGAAATGCAAGGCTCTGCTTTCCGCGCCCAATTTCACCCTTCAGGGGGCCCTAAAAAGGCCTAAAATCGCACTAAGAAGCACTAATTAGCAGATCATAAACAGTGTGTTTGGAACTGGGTGAGAATATTGATCCTTTCTTTACTATTTTATTACTGGATTTCCTGGAAAAGGCTCCCAAAAAGCTAAAAATGTCCGAAAGTGAGAAGGAAGGGGATTACAGCCCCACCCTTCCAGAGGAACGGAAGCGGTGTTGTAAATTTTTTATGGGGGACAGAAACATTTAACACTCAAGTTGAAGTAATCTAAAGCTATAGTTTTGACAAATTTGAGAACTGAGAAAATTGTTAAGATTTTCTCTTTGAAAAAATACTGGGGTGAAATATAAGAAATCAACCTTCTATTTTAAGAGTCAGAAAATGGATATTGAATGACATCTAGTGGTGGACTAGAGTAAAGCACCACAGCTGCAATAACTGATACAGACCTGGCAAGAAGCCTAGAAACAGATAACAACCTACTTTCTTTATTCTTTGGTGACTTTTAACTCAACAGAGAACAGCTGGCAACAGAGAAAAATATTTTGGCATACTTACTACAGTGTGAGAACCTAATTATTTTGAAACCTGTTGACTTTCTTGGATTATAAACATATACTGAGCTCTGACTTTTAATCTTAAGAACTATTTGGAGAGAAATAAAAAATTGACTTCTGGCTATGTTTGTCTGGGGGAGGTTTTTGGATTGCTCTTAGGGTGGTTGAACATTTTGAAGATTTTGGATTGTAAATTTCGGCTGATTGACAATTTTTGGACACCTGAGCAGAAGGACTACTACAAAATATTGCTTTCAGTGGTGGACTTATATCCTGGAACGTATTGGATTATAAAGTCTGTATATAAAGACCAGAAGAACTAGATGAGATTTTGTTTTATGGACATTAAGATTGGTGGTATAAGACAAGATTAGTATGCGAGTTCTGATAGAATATCTGGAGGGGGGAAATAAAATGGATCCTTTATATCTAGCCAAAATAGTAGGAAAACATATTTAATACTCCCATCTGAAGCCCCAGCCAGGTTTGCCAGGGATTTGTAGGAGTGATGCCTTAAGAAGTAAACATTTTTCAGAAGGAAATACATTCTATGTTACAATTAATCCAGGAGATAATTATTTCACATAAAGAAAATGAAAGAAGAAATCATGATGAGATTAAAAACAACTTTGATAATATAAATGAGCAAATCTCTAACTTAAACTCGCAACTAGAAAGTTCCCAGAAAATGACTACAAAGAATGAACAAACAAATCAGAAAACAGAAGATGAACCAGAGGAAATTGATCTAAAGACACAAGATATAAAAGAAGGGAAACATAATTTGGCACAGACAAATAAAAATCTGCAAGACTTAGCTACAACAATGGAAATGGAAAAAGCACCTTATTCTTTAGGTTTTCAAAATATGCCTGAGGATAAAGAAGACGGTTTTAAAAAACAGATTATAAAGCTGTTAGGGGAAATGTCAGAAATTGGGAGACAAAAATGAAAAGAGAAATTGAGGGAGAAGGAAAGTGGGAATTATTTAATGAATATAACTGGGTGGAATTCCCCCTCAAAAATACTCTACTTAAATTGTTTTTCCCATTCCAAGCGGTATTTACAAAAACAAAGGAAGAATTTGTTGGTGATTTAATTACTTTGCCTGAAAAGCTAATTGGCAAAGAAAGAAAGCTAGAATTAGACTCAAAAAACAGAAGATGTGACATACCAGATGGGGTATTATATGAGCCAATATTTGCTTGAATATGGACAAAAGAATAGATAACACATAGATATAAATAGATCTTTATAATAAGAAAGATATGATTTGCAACTAGAATAGTACTCTTTCTTTTGATATGGAATTATAAAAACACTAGGATGGCTTGTATAAATGAAACCTTTGGCTACACAAATGTAACTAACTTTGAGGAAATCATAACTGACAAAGATATTTTGAATACTGGTGAGAAATTAAACTTAAGTAAGAGCTTGAAAAACAGGACATTGAGATAATAATAATAATAATAATAATAATAATAATAATAATAATAATAATAATAATAATAATAATAATAATAATAATAATAATAATAATAATAATAACAACAACAACAACAACAACAACAACAACAACAACAATAATAATAAAGTTGGAAGGTCATCTAGTCCAATCCCCTGCTCAGGCAGGAAACCCTAAACCATTTCAGACAAATGGCTGTCCAATTAATAAGTTAATGTCCAGTTAATAAGGAGACTTTAATTGCAAATACAATTTAAATATAAAGTGGTTAGAAAAGAGGTTATAAATTGATACTATTGTTATTTGTATAACACTAGATAAATATGAAGAGGATGTGTATATCTAATTTTGTATGTATTAATAGTAGTAAGAATTGTATTTGTTTAATGTTGAGAAAATGAAAACATCAGGGGAAGAAGAGAGGATAAAAAAAAGCACAAAACACTGGATTGTGTAGTATTGAATAGATTTATACTGAAGTTAAGATGCAACATTGAGTAACAAATGTACCCGGAAATCATATTTGTTTACTAAGCATTTATGAATTGTAATAATAGAAAATCAATAAAACATTTATAAAAAAAATACTGCCCTATCATCAAACCCAAAGCCCTGGCAGCCTAGTCCCCACAATCCACAGGGAACTCTCCATAGCCCACAGGGAACTTCCCTGGCTGCACCTGCCCACTCACTTGGCAGCATCAGGAGGGAACAAGTCCCTGAGAGAGAGAAAAAATGAAAAAGAAAACATCCCAGATCCACTTACCTTTCCTACCCTGTAGTGGGGCTTTATTATAAAACTGATTATTGTGACAGATAATTCATTGAAAACAAAGAAAGGTTCAAGACCAACAGAAAGAAAACAATTTTATATCACAGAAAGTTAAACTACAGAATCTTTAGACATTTTTTTACAATGTCCATAGAGTTGAAAGAAATGATTATCTCTAATATAATGTAATACAGACTGAGTACTATTGAGGATTGTTCTTAGGTCTTCCTATACCAGATACTGATGCCACAACTGATGCACAGCTGGAGTCTGGCAAAGGTTCCCTGGCTACAGCTTCATCACTGGTGTAGGAGGAACTATGAGTACACAAAATCATTGATCCACTCTTTTAATGACACTACTTTGCCATCAAGAGACAATACAAGATTAGGACCTTACTGGACAGCAGTACCTCCATCTTGTCTATTTAGGTTCAATCATCTGTCAGAACCCATATTCTAAGAGGACTCTTTTCTATCTTTAACTCAAACTCTACTCTCTCTATATTCTGGGTTCTGCCATGCTCCTGGAAGGGAGGGGGGAAAAGCACTGCGGGTTATTGCTCTGTTTTCCTCTATTGCTACATTGTAACACTTTGCATTTCTGCATACTTCCTCTGTGAACTATCTTCCCCCTTGATGTCAACTAGAAAGGGGGGGGAGAAGAAAGAAATGTGCCTCCAGCAACTGGTTTATCTCCATTTCGGAAGAGAAGGTGTGAAGAGCCGACAAAACATCGCTGCAACCCTGAGACAGCCTGGCATTATCTGCTCTTTCCCACAACAGACTTAACACCTGGGGATTGGCCCATTTGAACTGACTGGATGAACCTTGGGGTGGGATTTGCTTGGGACACTTTTAACCTATTGATCTGAGTGGGAAACCCTCAGATCCTGTCTATTATGCCTGCTATCAGCTTCTCCTAATAAAAGTTCCTTTTGGAAGAAACTGCTTCCACAAGTTCTGCTTTCTTCGGATGAGGGTTTGAAGTGGGCCCTGACATTAGACAGGATCTGCAGTAATAGTCAGCCCGGAAGGAAAGCCCTTACCAGGGGACTTGGCAAATCATGTCAGACAATGGAATAGAGAGAGAGGAACCTGCTATAGGAGGGGAAACCTCCCGCTGAGCAGACCCCTGCAAACACTCCAGTTCCAGATCCTCAAGCTCTTCGGAAGAGAAGCTGGTGACAGAACACCACCACAAGCCTAGATGGTTGATGGGCATTGGGAAGAAGAACGACTGGGAGAAGAAGGCCAGAAAGGTGATGCTCAGACAGAGCAGTCATCAACCAGGCTGGAAGGAGGAGATGGAAAGGTCCCTCCATCTCAGTGAGGACGAGGAGGATTGCTCGGGGCATTCCAGCCGGTTGCTGGAACAGGCAATCGGCATGCTGAAGATAGCCCTCGACTCCATGACGGAGGAGAGAGCCGAATCCTACCGAGGCACCATCTGCCTGGGATCTGGCAGGAGAGGAAATGAAGAGGAGCCTGAATCCGAGGTTCCAGACCCATCCAACAGAACCACCGAACCCGCCATGGTCGCCGCTGCAGCAGCCACCCCTCGTCGCATGAAAGCCACAGACAGAGAGGGGAAACGACACAAATAGAAGAAGAGGCAACACTCCATCCAGAAGTTCCCTCCACTCGATGTTAAGTTCCATGGGTAGCTGCAGCGCCTGGGATTCTTCCTAACCCAGGTACTAAACTACATGGAGGAGTACGGCCGGGACATTCCCACCAACCATGCCAGAATCCGCATCATGCCTTGGTCGACTGGAAAGCTCGAGAATGGATAAAGAGAGTGAAGCAAGGCAGACGGCCGATGGCAGAATACACCCAAGAATTCCGAACCCTGGCCAGCAAGCTGAACTGGCCAGAGGACATGTCATGGGTTAATAAGATGGGTTAATAAGTCCTTTAGGAGGGGAGGGGGTATTTATTTTCTACACTCACAGCATTGAGATCCTTATAGTCTATGCAGAGATGAAGCGACCCATCTTTTTTTTCTTTGAACAACACAGGGGCTCCCACAGTAGACTTGGCTCATTCAATGAACCCGGCAACAGTTCGATTGAAAATCATTGGGTCTGTGAGGGGGCAGGTATCGCATTCTTTCTCACTGAATGCTTCCGCCAAGTCCCGGTATTCGCTGGGGATGATTGGCCCGCCTGATGGCGCTGAGGCAGCCATGTGCGCTCGCTCATTTGGTGGCCTAAAGTGTCCTGCAATGTCGGTTGAATCAGTGGGAGGTTTAGGCCCTATAGGTAGTTTCACAGTTCTCATTCCTTTCTCCCACCAGATAAATGGCTTCCATTTGTCCAACCAGGCTAATCCTAGGATCACAGCCTCAGTCATTTTTGGGGCCACCAGGAAGCGAATAAATTCCCAGTGCTCACCTATCTCTAGGCGTAGGGGTTCAGTTAATTGTGTGACTAAAGTCCCTCCCATCAGGGAGCCATTGGCTTGCTCAAACCTCACGGGTTTGGAGAGCTGTTTTGCCAGTAGGCCCATTTTCATGGCAAATGGCAGGCTAATGACGCACTGGGAGCATCCAGAATTGATTAGCACGTTTAAGTCTATTTATGCCCCCGACTTAGGGATTATAAGTTTGGTGGGCAGTGAAAAAGGCGGGACATGTCAACTCACTATAAGGTCGTTCTCTCCTTCGCTGTCGCTGTCAAAGGAGGATAGAGCAGGGGCAGGTCCACCCGGAGTCCCGGCGTCCTCCTGTGTGGGGGATGTGACCTGGGCAACAGGTTCCTGCATGATCCGGTTGGATTTCTCTCTTGTTAGCCGCTGGTCAGGTTTCTTTCTCACTGCCGGTCCCAGTCTGCTCTGTTGTTGGGGGTAGGGGACTGGACAGTTTGCTGCTCAATGTCCCTCCTGTCCGCACTGGAAACACTTAATTGACGGGCATGCAGCTGGCCTGGGTCTTTCAGCCATCACAGTAATTGGAGGTTTTTGTGGGGGTGATTGCCGTTTGGGTTGCTCTGGCTTCGGCTCGTATTTAGGTGGGGGAGGCTTCTTATAGCAGGCGAGCTGAACGTCTAGCCTCACCGCTGTCTATTACCATTCTTGCAGCTGATCAGGCATTGCTCGATAGATGCAGGCCTGAGAGAGGTGGTCATCTAATCCCTCAATGAAGTGATGGATTAGGGATTGCTCAGGCCACTTCTCTATCCGACCTGCTATCTTGAGAAACTCTCGTACGTACTCCAGGGCAGGCCTGTCGGCTTGTTTTATTTTGTGGATTTGTTCTCCTGCTTTGAGGCCAATGGATGGGTCCTCAAATCTTTCTCTCAGCCCTAGGAGGAAGAGGTGGGGGTCCTCCAATTCGGGGGCTTGCTCATTATATAAATTGTTCAGTGATTCGGATGCTTCTCCCTCTAGGCTGGACGCAATCACATCGACCATAGTGCCTGGATCCGGGTAGAGATAGGCCCAGCAGTTCAAATGAGAGTGCACTTGGTTGAGAAAGAAAATCAGCTTTTCTGAGTCCCCATCGAAGGTTGCTCTGAATGGTGGAGCAATCAATGGCTGCTGGGCCCCCCACTGTGGCTGTTGCACCCCCAGTTGCTGCTGGTCCCATCCTGACTGCTGCTGCATGCTAAGGGGTTGCACGTTCAGGGGCTGTGGCCACGCCCCCTGCTGTTGTAGGCCCCTCAGCGGTTGCTGTACGTTCAGGGGCGATGACCAATCTCCTTGCTGTGGTCGTCCTCCCACCAGCTGCTGATCTCCTGGCTTCTGCACCACCCCAAGCTGTTGCAAGGCCTCTATTAACTGTGACAAGCTCAGAGGTTGCTGACCATCCACCTACGGGGGATGCCAAACTCCCCATTGCTACAGAGGCCTCAGACTGGGATTCCCTCTCTCTGTAGGGCTGGAGGCCCTGGCAGGGGAAGACAGGGTCTGGAAGGCTATCTGATTTGCAATGGAGGGGCTGTAGGCTCCTCTTAGCAGGAGTTGATTTCTGCTTCTCATCTCTAGCTTTTCAAATCTTTCCAGTGACTCACCCGAACCTTCAGTGGCAGACGATCTGGTAGCTCTCCACCGGTCTGTTTTTGAAGCCTTTGAGGGTGGCAAGGCAGTCTCGAGGCATCTGGAGTCTCCGCTGGGCTGGGCCCGGGCTGACGGCCAGATCAGCTCTTCTAGCTGCTTGGGTTCCGCATCCATCTGCAAAAACTCATCCTCCCACAGCATGCTGTCTGTTGCTTCCTCCTTTGGGGTATCAGCAGCTGCTGGGTCACCATCTTCAAGCAGGTTCTCTTTTCCCATGATGAAATTCTCTCCTGAATCTTTGCCAGCTTCTCTCAAGCCTAGAGACAGCGGCTGGAGTTCAGGACTCCAGATAGTTTGAAAAGAAAGTAGATCTTGGCATGATGTCATGGTTCCGACTAACGAAACACTTCAAAGAGCTTTCAGGCATTGTTTAACCTAAAAAGTCTTTAATCGTGAAACAAAGTGTCGGCACAGCATGGTGGATGCCAAGATCTGAATTCCCCTCCCCTGAGCACATAATATTCAAGCATAATTCCCTCCTCTAATTAGCAGTCATATTTCACGTTCTCCAATCAGTTTGAAGGGCAAAGTTTCCTTTCCATTCTGTAGCCCGCAGTTTCTTATCTTAACTAATCCCCACACACATTTTTTCTCCTCCCCTCCCAGCATCATCTAATTTAACTCTAAAAGTACCACACAGCTTATACAGAGAGTGGCTGCCTCTTGTCAAAGCAAGAACATCCAATGTTAGCAGCATTGACAGCTTAGCCATTTCAAAGACAGCTTAAACTACGACCTCTATGATGCCTGCCTCCCTTGGGGAGATCCTCACCGGCTGCAAGATTGGTACGTCCTAGCCGAGGAAGCCAAGATCGATTTAGCCAAGAGTCAACGCAGAGGAGGAAGACCGTGGGGGAAATCACCACTGGAGCTGACCCACGAGTCAGCAAAGCAACCATCAACCTCCAAAAGAACCACAAGGTGTTTCAAATGTGGAAAGGAAGGGCATTGCGCTGCTGAATGCCGCTCCCGCATTCCCGACTGGAAAATCAGACTGGACCCCGGCCAGGAAGTCCGGAAAACTACCAGTGAAGCCGAAGGAGACAGCCATGAAAGGCACGGAAACCGTTGAATTCCCCGCCTCAGCTCAGCGAGGAAAGGGAACTCTGGCCTACACAGCAGGAGCGTCCAACTCATCTGATGACAACTCCGAGGATGAACCCCTGGTAAGTGGACCCATTGTGCCCCTCACCAGGACAGTAACCTTGCTAGCCCTGACCATGCCCAAAGCTGTAGAAGTTAGGGCATTAATTGACTCCGGGTGCACCCGCTGCCTTATCAGCCCAACACTAGTGAGAAATTTAGGAATACCAGTGAGGAGGCTGAAGAAACTGATTTCATTCGGTCGATTAGATGGGTCCATAGCAGGGGGGATTCCCGCCACCCTACCAACGCTACCAACTCACCCTGGGGGACCATGTAGAGACTATAATGTTCATGGTAACCCCTGGCATGGAATGTCCCATAATCCTAGGCATGGCGTGGCTAGCCAAATGGAACCCACGGGTGGACTGGAGAATGGCAGAACTTAGGTTCCCAAGCAGGGAATCAACCGAGGCAACAGCCCAGCCCCAATCAGGGGAAACCTCGACCGAGAAAGCTGCAATAGGGGGAGAAAAGGAAATACCCGAAATACCAGAGGAGTATAGAGACCAAGCTGAAGTGTTCAGTGAAGACAGGTCTGATGAACTGCTGCTGCATCGGCCCACAGACTATGCAATAGAAATCAGACCAGCTGCCCAATTTGCGCGTCAGCAAAAAGATTACAAGGAAAATCACCTGGGCTGCTACAGCTGGTAGCAAACCCCTTGGCACCTTGGAAGGAGATCTCTATGGACTTTATAGAGGAGCTACCAGAGAGCACCAGAAACAATATGGAGAAAAGCAAAGATTTACATTTAAGCAGGAAAAATCAAAGATATAAGTACAGATCAGGCGAGACCTGCCTCAAAAACAGTAACTGTGAGAGGACTTCAGAGTTCTAGTGGACAATCACTTAAACATGAGCCAGCAGTGTGCGGCAGCAGCCAAAAAAGCTAATACAATCCTTGGTTGTATAAACAGAGGCATAGCATCAAAATCATGTGAAGTATTAGTACCACTTTATAAAGCCTTAGTAAGGCCACACCTGGAATACTGCATCCAGTTCTGGTCACCACATTACAAAAAAAGATGTTGAGACTTTGGAAAAAGTGCAAAGAAGAGCAACTAAGGTGATTAAGGGCCTGGAGACTAAAACATATGAAGAACAGTTGTAAGAATTGGCTATGGCCAGTCTGGAAAAAAGAAGAACTAGAGGTAACATGATAGCAGTATTCCAATAGTTGAGGGGCTGTCACAAAGAAGAGGGGGTCAACTTATTTTCCAAAGCACCAAAAGGCAAGACAAGAAACAATGAATGGAAACTAATCAAGGAAAGAAGCAACCTGGAATTAAGAAGAAATTTCCTAACAGTGAGGACAATTAACAGTGGAACAGCTTGGCTTCAGAAATCGTTGACGCTCCATCCCTGGAGGTTTTTAAGAAGAGACTAGCCAGTGACTTGTCTGAAATGGTATAGGTTCTCCTGCTTGAGCAGGGGGTGGACTAGAAGACCTCCAAGGTCCCTTCCAGCTCTATTCTATTCTAATATATCCAAAGAATACCATATCCTCTGAAAGAGTAACATTCCCATCCTTATGATTTTGCAATTTATACCAGATCTGCCTATTCATTCACCAGCAAATTGTGAATGAATGAGCTTTTATTATGAACAGATCTGGTATTTGCCACAGCACCCGAACGCCAAGAAACTGGGCAATTAAGCCATCAAGATGAGATTATGAGTTAGAAGTAGAGATTGTGATTTCTGGTTTTGCATCGCAGTGAGACAGACACAGAAAAGCAGGGCTCTGCCCTCTGCGCCTGATTTCACCCTGCGGGGGGCCCTAAAAAGGCCTAAAGTCACCCTGAAGAGGTGATGAAGAAGGAGGGGTGCCTCGGCGATCACGGAGAGACTGCGGTCTTTCCTTTTGATCCAAGGAAAGCCCTCCAAACTGGCAGGGAAGAGACTGGCTACATTCCTGTGGCCAGCCATTAGCTGTTGACAACCGAAGAAGAAAAAGCACCAATTAGCAGATCATAAACAGCATGTTTGGAACTGGATGAGAACATTGATCCTTTGTTTACTATTTTACAACTGAATTTCCTGGGAAAGGCTCCCAAGAAGCTAAAAACTCTGAATGTGAATGGAAGCGGCATTTTAATTTCTTTTATGGGGAACAGAAATACATAACACTGAAGTGAAAGTAACATAAAACTACAGCTTTGATAAATTTGAAAACTGAGATAATTGTTAAGATTTTCTCTTTGAAGAAAAAAAAACATTGAGGTGAAATATAAGAAATTAATCCTTTGTCTTAAGAGTGGAAAATGGATTTTGAATGACATCTAGTAGTGGATTTGAGTATAGCACTACAACTAGCTTCCTGGCTGCTTGGTGATTCCTAGCTTAATGGAGAACAGCTGACAATAAAGGAAAATATTTTGGCATAATTATCACCCTGACCTTCTTGGACTATAAACACTTACTGAGCTTGGACTTTTAATCTCAAGAACTACTGGGAGAAAAAGAAAAAAAATGACTTTTGACTAGGTCTGGCTGGGAGAGACTTTTGAGCTGTTTTCAGGGTGGTTGAACATTTTGAACACTTTGAACATTGTGGATTACAACCTTGCCTGACCGACAATTCTTGGACACCTGAGACAAAAGATTACTACAAAATATTGCTTTTATGACTGGTTCTATTCTTATTGAGACTAGTGATACCAGAGGATCTCCAGGAATGATGCCTCAAGAAAAAATAAACACCTTTCAGAAGGAAATATACTCTATGCTACAACTAATTCACCAAACAATTGTTGCACACAAAGATGACACAAAAAGAAACCATAATGAGACTAAATATAATTTAGATAATATAAATGAGCAAATCTCCAACTAAATCTGCAACTAGAAAATCCCCAGACGACTACAAAGTATGAACAAATAAATCAGAAATCAGAAGATGAAGCAGAGGAAATGGACCTAGAGACGGAAGAGATAAAAGAAGGGAAATATAAACTAGCATATACACATAAAATACTGCAAGACTTAGTCATAACAACAAAAATGGAAAAGATGCTTTACCCCTTAGGTCTACAAAACATACCTGATGATAAGGAAGAAGATTTTAAAAAATGGAATATAGAGCTGTCAGGAGAAATGTCACAACTTGGGAGACAAAAAATGAAAAGAGAACTTGAGAGAGAAGGAAAGTGGGAGTTGCTTAAGGAATATAAATGGGCGGAATTCCCCCCCCCCAAAATACCCTATCTAAATTGTCTTCCTCATGCCAAATAACTTTTACAAAAATAGAAAGAAAATTCCTGGGTGATTTAATTGCCTTGGCTTGGAAAGCTACTTGGCAAAGAAAGAAAGCGACAGATTTAAAAAACAGAAGACTTGACTTATTAGAGGGGGCATTACATGTTTAAATATTTGTTTGAATATGATTAAAAGAACAGATAACCCTTAGATATAATTAGACTTTGATAATGAAAGATATGATTTAGAATTAAAATAGCATTCTTTTTTCTTTTTTGATATGAGAAATATGAAAATAAGAGGATGGCTGGCATGAATAAAACCTTTAGCTAAATGTAATTAATATTGAGAAAATCATAACTGACAAAGATAGATGGGAAATTAATCCTTAATAAGAACATGAAAAATAGGGTATTGATTTATGAATTGATATTATTGTTATATTAATAAAATATGATGAGGATGTTTATATCTAACTTTGTATACATCAATAGTAACAAGAATTGTAACTGTGTAATGAGGGGGAAATGGAAAAATATGGGGAAGAAAGGATGGATCAGGGAAAAAATACTGGGTCGTGCAGTATTAAACAAATTTATATTGAAGAAGTTAATGTTAAATATGTGAACTCAGACAATATGTTGTTTACTAAGCACTAAAGATTGTAATTTTTAAAAATCAATAAATATTTTTTAAAAAAGAAGTAGAGATTGTAAAGAAATTGGAAGACTGTCTTGCTTTGGAATGATCTATACTGAACCACTTCTATCTCATTCATACAATCCTATCTCAGCTTTTCCCTCCTCCCCAAACTCCAGATTGCCCCATCTTGATGCCTTCTTACTAATGCCCTGAGAGGGGACTTTGTCTCCCCTTATCTTATAATAAGTAAGGGTTACCCATCCCCTACCTTGATTCTCATCTAGGGCAGCTATTCACAGCCAAAGTAATAGTCTAAGCTTTCTCAGGTCAATGGAGGAGGCATAAGCCTGAGACAAGGACAAATATAAAGCAGCTGACAAAACTGAGGTTCATTAAATATATATATATAAAAGCCAAGGTAAATCTACCAGAAAGAGTTGTTGGAGCTGGAACTGCCCATTGCCCAAATTATAATAATAATAATAATAAAGTTGGAAGGGACCTTGGAGGTCATCGAGTCCAACCCCCTGCTCAGGCAGGAAACCCTATATCATTTCGGACAAATGGCTGTCCAGTCTCTTCTTAAAAACTTCCAGTGTTGGAGCATTCACCTCTTCTGGAGGCAGGTTGTTCCACTGGTTAATTGTTCTAACTGTCAGGAAGTTTCTCCTCAGTTCCAGGTTGCTTCTCTCCTTGACTAGTTTCCATCCATTACTTCTTGTCCTGCCCTCAGGCACCTTGGAGAATAGCTTGACTCCCTCTTCTTTGTGGCAACCCCTGAGATATTGGAATACTGCTATCATGTCACCCCTAGTCCTTCTTTTCATTAAACTAGACATACCCAATTCCAGCAGATGTTCCTGATATGCTTTAGCCTCCAGTCCCCTAATCATCTTTGTTGCCCTTCTCTGCACTCTTTCTAGAGTCTCAACATCTTTTTTACATCGTGGTGACCAAAACTGGATGCAGTATTCCAAGTGTGGCCTTACCAAGGCATTGTAAAGTGCTATTAATACTTCCCGTGATCTTGATTCTATCCCTCTGTTAATGCAGCCTAGCACTGTGTTGGCTTTTTTGGCAGCTGCAGCACACTGCTGGCTCATATTTAAGTGATTGTCCACTAGGACTCCGAGATCCCTTTTACAGTTACTACTGTTGAGCAAGGTACCCCCTATACAATACCTGTACATTTGGTTTTTCTTGCCTAAATGTAGAACCTTACTTTTTTCACCATTGAATTTCATTTTGTTAGATAGCGCCCCATGTCCAAGTCTGTCCAGATCCTCCTGTATCTTAAGCCTGTCTTTTGGAGTGTTGGCTATTCCTGCCAGCTTGGTGTCGTCTGCAAATTTGATGAGTTCCCCATCTATCCCCTCGTCCAAATCGTTGATGAAGATGTTGAAGAGCACTGGTCCCAGAACAGAACCCTGGGGCACCCCACTACAAATTTATAGTTCATATTTATGGTTGTATTTCCATATCTGCTTGTTGGGTAATTTGCTAGTTAAAATTATTTGTAAATAGTAAGAAGATATAGAAACTGGGAATTTAACACAATACTTTAAGAAAAAATATTTCTTACCTGCACGGCCCAGAGGTAGTCCAAACGTAATTTCAAATCCACCTGCCTTGAATGAAGTGCCAAAGCACAGGAAAACAGCAAAATGGCTAATATTGGTTCATAGCCACGTATATAAAAGGAGTCATCTCTTTAAAAAGAAAGAAATGATGCAAACTTTTATTCTTTGCTATTCTCACAAAGTGAAAATAATACGACTGATGATCCCACATCTAATGGTAAACTATTAGAATTTAAGAGGTGTAACGTTACTACTTATTATGGGCAATTTGATGACATAACAGAATATGAAAAGAGCAGTAGAAGCAGCAACCAAAAGAAAGGCTATGGATGGCCCTTCTAAACTTGTGGAGCAGAGTAGGAGTTTCCCCATTTATTTGTAAGTGTCTTGGTTTTTTCCTGTGCTTCCACTGTACTCTTCATCTCTCAGTTGAGAGACAGGTTGAAGTGTATAAAGTGGGCTTTTGACTCTGCTGGAGAAACAAGGCATGCAATATAATGATGGGCATATAAAATCAGTAAGTTCCTGTACTAAGGGCTTTAATAATCTGATGGTGGATTAAAAAAGGAGATGGAGGAAAAAAGCAAAAGAAAAGTAGCGATAAATATAACAAACTTAATACAGAGCTTTGTTCTATGGAAGATGTAAATAGCTAAAGACCATCTTCAAAATCTCTGACACATATTAAAATTCCTTTCCTCCTATAAAAGAGCATTGCATTACAGGTGTGAAGATAAATTATGGAAGCAGAGGTTATGCCAATTTGTAATTATGCAAATACTTACCCTACTGCCTTTCGGTATCCACTGAGCTCCAAAATAACTATATACAGAATCATAACAAAAAATAGGAGGATCAATTTTGGCAAAGAAGATACACGTAAAAATATTGCCAGGGTCAAAGTCCCCACAACACAGGAGAGAAATGCATAATGGGCTGTATCACATGGAAGTTCAGTCATTGTTTTATTTGTCCCACTGGAAGAAATTATAACTATAGAGCTGCTGGAATTAGTGCTCCAGATCCAAGGCATACAACCGATCTGCAGGAAAAAAGGTAGTATATGTTAAATCAAGCTCACTGTAAAATAATATCATAAAGTTGAGTTTGGATATACGTATGTGTTAGCTTCAATACTAGAAGCAATGTGAAGTTAAAAGTATTTGCAATTGCTAATTTTAAATGTATCTTCTTTGAGAGATAATTTTCATCATTGTGTATATATATGAATTGGTAGATAGTTTATTCTATTGTATCCTATTCTGATCTGGGTAAATTTCCATTCATTTGCTCATAGCTATTAGCCTTGGATGGGGAATACCCTTCAGTAATAATAAATTAACAGGCTAGCAGTTGTCATGCATGTTGAATTTATTTCCACCAGTTCTGGGACAGGACAGGACAAGATTAAATTCCTTTCCTGTAAGAATAATTTTCTCTTCTCATATAGGCTAATGACTTCAAAAAGAGAAAAGAGTTGTAATGCCACAGGATGTTTCTTATCTACTTTGCTTCAATAATGAACCATTACAATACACGGAATTTCCATATCACTAGTTTCATTCTCCAAGTTTGGAACATCCTGTATTAAACTTATTTAAGAAGAGACTAGACAATCACCTGTCTGAGATGGTAGAGGTTCTCCTGCTTGAGCAGGGGGCTGGACTAGAAGACCTCCAGGGTCCCTTTCAGCTCTATTCTATTCTATTCTATTCTATTCTATTCTATTCTATTCTATTCTATTCTATTCTATTCTATTCTATTCTATTCTATTCTATTCTATTCTATTCTAATTCCATTCCATTCCATTCCATTCCATTCCATTCTAAACTTTGTACTATTGTATTTGAAAAACACAAAACATACAGAGAATGCCTTCCTTAAGTTGATAAACAGAAAAGTGCAAACAATGTCATATAATCCACTTCACTTACTGAGGTACCAGCAGTCATGGAGTAAAAGTAATTTCCTAACTAATATTTCACACCAAAATGAAATAGACTGCTAGTGTCACTCTCCAGATCTTTTAGTATGTATATTTAAATGCATTTATATGGAATGCATTTAACTGAGAAGCTGTTCTGATGGGAAACTCTTTCCAATATTGTGACCAATACAATATGTTCCTGTGGTAGATGGATTGGGGAAGGGTGACACAAGCTTTCAACAGTGCCTATAGAAAGAGAAAAACTTCTTGTATGATAAGGCTAAAGGTTTGATGAAACAGAGGGCCAAGGTGAAGGAGTAGTGGGATTTTTGCCAATAGGAGAATGAAATGAGCTGCAGTTTCCCTTGAATCAGAAAACAATCTGATGGTGCTGCTACATGGACGACATGTTTGTTATCATCAAAAGAAGTTCTGTGTACTGTGATCAGATTGCAATTTCCTTTGTTCCTTTGTTCTCCTGACACTGAGATGATATCAGCACTTAGAAAGTTTTTCAGCATTGAGAAAATTTTCTTTATGTAGACTGAACTGTTTTTTTTCAGTATTGACATCATAGTTCTTTTTACCATTAACAGAGCATATTTACACAGACATAATTGCAAAATGAATTAGATAAAGATCTGTTTGCAAGGGTTTTTCTTTTCTTTTTCTCTCTGCATATTTATAAGGATTTATAAGGATTCCAGTCTTTACTAGCTAAATAATCATGAATGAATTAAATACAATTTTATATATATTGAACGATCCTGAGAAAACCGAGTGATCATTTTAAAAAGTTGTTTAAAACTATTGTAAAGTTTTACTGCCAAATCATAACTTTTATTGCCTAGATGATAAGGGCTTTTATTGTCCTGAACTGCAAATTAACATTTTACCATCTTTTGTGTATACATAGTCAGAGATTACAATATTTTTTACAATATTTTTAAATTTTTAAATACTTTGAAATACTTTGTGGATTTTTATGGACTACCTTGTATTATCTTTTTATAACATATATATGGTATAAAAGACAAGCTCGGGGTCCAAAAAGATCTTAACAGATTTGAACAAAGGGCCCTATCCAACAACATGAAATTTAATGCGGAGAAAGGCAATGTTTTACACATAAGCAGGAAAAACCAAAGATACAAGTACAGATTAGGCAAGACCTGGCTCAAAAACAGTAACTGTGAGAGAACTTTGGAGTCCTAGTGGACAATCGCTTAAATAAAAGCCAGCAATGTACAGCAGCCAAAAAATCTAATACAATCCTTGGTTGTATAAACAGAGGAATAGCATCAAAATCATGTGAAGTATTAGTACCGCTTTATAAAGAAAAAAGCGCAAAAAGCGCAAAGGCAAAGTATGGAAAAGAAAAAAGTATATGGCATACATCAAAAACATTTCAGAAGCAATAGAGATCTGCAAGTGGGCATCGCACACTGCCCAGAGGCTATCATACAAGAACAAATTATGCATTTTAAAGATTGTTTGGAGGTGGGATATATTTCCAATGTAATTAGTGGATCCTCTGCATGGATTGCCCATGACTATGTAGGACAAACGGGGAGGAAGCTAATCACCAGATGCAAGAACACAAGTGAGACAAGGAGACTTGAACTCATTGGTAGCCTCACATTGCAATGAACACAGACACACATTTAATTTTGCAGCTACTAAGATTATTGGCCACCCAGGTACAAAGATAGGCAGAGAAATGATTGAAATCTGGGAAATGGTCACCTTGTCAGTTAACAAGAGTGCTAATTTACCACTAGCTTATCAAATACTTAGCAGCTGACAGCTCGGCACCACAAAGAAATGACAGCCAATTGTCAGCCATCAACACACCAATCAACCAATAGGAAGGCACCACATAAATATGACTCATAGAACAGCCCAAAGCATGCATTCCAGTAGAGAGAATTTCCCTGAGGATGGGCTCCAGCATGAGTCCAAAAGCTTGGAAGAGTAAATCTCTGGTCCCAGTGACTGACCCAAATTCGATCTTGCATCATTATCCTGGGACATGTATATTTGTCATCATTCATAATCTGAACTTTATTTATTTAGGTAGGTTTTTATATTTTATATTTGTAAGGCTGCCCCCCAAAATAATGGCTTTGGGCTAAGTATGAATAAAAAACCCAAACATAATATTTAAAACCAAGTAAAGCAGAATAAACATAATGGGCAAATAAACATAAAATACACTCTAAAAGAGGAAAAAAACATTCCAGATAGATTTAGGCAGACCTATTCTAAAGCTTAAAGAAAAAAACTGGTTTTCAAAATAATTTAAAGAATTGCATGGTTAAGGCAACGAAGCCTCTAGGCAGATGCTATTCTAGAGAGAGACCTTGTAACAGAGAAAATAGACATTATTCAATGGGTGGGACATGAAACACATCTGCTTTGTCAAATAGAAATAATAGAAGAGTCCCTCAGATAGATAACTTAATTCTCTGAAACAGATGACTTTATGAGATCAGCAGATGCAGAATGTATTTTTTTTTAATTTAAATAAATAAAACCTATAAGCCCACCAAAGGAAACCAGGCAGTCAAAGAATATGGTGGCTGGACAGTATCAAACCTGACACCAGCCAGAGCATAGACAAACTCAAAGAAGTAGTGCATGATCAGAAGATGTGATGGCCCATAGAATCGCCAAGAATCAGACATGACTGAATGGATAACATCATCATCATCATCATATGCCCACCTATCTTATATCAAATAATCCAAGCAGCTCTGAATAAGTTTATAAAAACAACACCATCACCTATATCCAAAGCACTACACACACCATCATGGTACCAACTCTTCCCTATCCTAAGCCAATGTCTGGTTGAAAAATCTCTTCACAGCCCAGAAGACTAAAAAGCTGAAGCCTTCTGTCAGAATCTCCTTCAATGTTTCTTTTTGGGGCTTTGCCATTCTAGTGGGAGGGGTGAGGCTTTGCTCTGCTGGGTGGGGGGGCTTATGAATGTATTTCCTCTACTTTGTTCTGTCTAAACTTTGATGTATCTGTTTGGGTAAGAAAAGGGGAGAGGAATATGTCAGGGGCCATCTGCCTTATCTCCACTCAGTTGAGAGATCCAGTGAAGTGCTTGGGAACCGTCCCTTATCAGCTCTGATTCCCATAACAACTTCACACCTGTGGATTGGCTGGATGTGAACTGGACAGTTGGACTCTGGCATGGGGTTTTGTGAATGAAAGGTTTAATGTAGTAATTTGTGCAGGAAATCTTTAGATCTTGCTTTGCTCTCCTGCTATCACTAATTCTCAATAAAAGTTTCTGTTTGAAACAATGCCAGTTTCAAGAGTTCTACTTTCTTGGGAGAATTAGCTGAGGCAGATCCTTACACCTTCCACACTTTAGGTGGTAGGCTATTCCAAAGAGCCAGGGCAGTTACAGAGAATGCATGTCTTTGAGGTTCCATCAGATTGACATTCAAGGGAAGGGACCTGGGGCATGCCCACCATGTTCAATGAAAAGATAGGATGGGCACATACTCTAGGGAGGGGCAGTCCCACAAATTAGCAGGTCATATGTCCTTCAGGGATTTAAAAGTGATAACCAGCACCTTGAATTGCACCTAGAAAGAAACTGAGACACTGTGCAGCTCACACAACAGCAATATAACATAGGCAAACCAGTGGCACTAGTTGTATTCTGGATCAGGGATTCCCCAGGGATACTCATTGCATTCTGGATCATGCATTTCTTGTAGATCATATTATAGTAATTCAGTTGGGCAATGGTTAAGATATGAATGACTATGAGGAAGTCTGCCCTGTCCAGGACTGGGTGCAGTCGATGTATGAAAAGGATTTGTGCAAAGGCTCCCCTAGCCATGTGTCCTTTGAGAAAGAGCTGCGGCACAGTACATCTCTTATTGATGATATTTGTTTATTTAAAAACTATCCCACTTCATAGGTCTTTGATAATATAAAAATGTTGTAACAACAATAAGAAATCTCTAAGCAATAATAGACAATAATGATGTGAATCTTCTCTGTCTACTTCATCATTAAATGTCTTTTAGAAAAGCCAAGTTTTAACTCTTATCCAGATGGCTGTGGGGGAGTATTTTTGCTTCCAAGTTAGGGGAGGTGCCACCAAGAATTCTTGTCTCTGTCTCTGTATCTGTCCATACTGTATATAACAATTTATTTACAGGTTCATATTACTTACCACACAGCCTTGTGCCACTGAGTAAATTAAGATCACAATAAAAATACACAAAATGGTTCTAATTTGTATTGTCAGGCACCCTGGAAAACACTGAAAGACAAAACCAATATATATTTATTTAGAAAATGATTGTTCACATTATTGTTGTTGTTGCTGCTGTTATATATACAAAAATGTGAAATCACAGTTGTCAGTTCTTTAGCTGATATTGGCCTTTATATGCATCAAGTTCTTCCCCAAAATCTAGGATGTCATAATGTAGCAGTGTATTATATGTACGAATCCAAGCAGAGTGGGCTTTTGTAATTGACAGATGGAAGTAGTGTCAATGTGCAGATTTTTTAAGTGCTGTCCAAGATTTTTTGGTGTGGTACTCATTTTGCCAATAACCACTGGGATCACTATGGCTGGTTTATGCCATAATTTTTCAAGTTCAATTTTCAAATCTTTGATACCAGGTGATCTTTTCCAATTCTTATTCTTATTGAAAGATGTCATAAAATTAGTAATGTCCTGATGCTTTCCATCACCCCACAAAAAAGAGAAATATTTTATTTTCTATGCTCATAAAACTTAATTCAACTGTATTCTCAGATCATGTTTTAATTATATTAACATTTGATTTCAAAGAAGTTCAGCCAGTTAAAGATGGGTGAAATTTTAATACTTCTTTGTCACAGGGTAATCATGTTTCTGATTATATTTATTATATTATATTATATTAAACAGCAAACACAATAATTTTGTTAATATAATCAAGATTTTATCAAACTACAGGTTGTATGAAATGCATATAAAGTTTATAAATAAGAATTCATGATTCATGCCTCATGAAAAGTAAAAGTTTTAGTTACAAACACATGGAATTTTGATTGAAGCATTCAACAGACTTATAATGCATTCTAAGTCTATCTTAGTCCAGATGTATTAAAAATTAGACAAAAGCTTAATATTTTTATATGCTGAAAAACATATTGCAATGGTTGAAATTAAATTTCTAAAGTTATTAGATATTGATTCTTGCCTAATTTTATTAAATAGATTGGAATTTATTATTTTCAACCAATAGCAAGATGAACAGCAAAACAGCTACAATTGCTAAATGGATTTTCTTAATAAAATAAATAAAATCTTCAAAATTTATATTTTTCAAGCAACAAATTGCCCATAATGAATGAGCAACAGGAAGGGTAACATATTGAGGATGCTGGTAATAAAATCACCAGTAAGCTGTTTTCTTTTTTTAAGTTTTAGCCTCACAGTCAAGCCAATTCTTTTCTGCTCCACTTGTGATTGGAAACAAAGTTCTCTGACTGAGTGTTTATCTCTAATCACTTTGCAGCACAGGTGTTGACTACCATAAGTTGACCACCAGACGCTTTCTCTGCCTTCTCTTTAAGCTGTAAGGTTGAGTAAAAGCTGTTACAATGAGTACTCAAATTTCAACCACTTTGTAAAGGATATGGGACCCTCTCTTGAGGCTTTTAAAAATCTTTCTTGGGTTTTACTCCAGATGATTTCCCCAAGTCTTTCCATTTTGTTCTTTTTTTATATTATTGCTCTTGTAATAATGATGCAAATAATGCAAACTGAGCATTATAACTCCAGAATCAATATATCAACAAGATAATAATTTAAACATACAGTTAGGGTAAGCTAAATTAATTCATAACAAACTCAGTTTCACAGCAGAAACTTTTCAAGCATTTATCTCTTATTTACTGGAGTGTGATGCAGTCATTATTCCTCTGTGTGTCAGGACTGGTACAATTTTTATTTTCACCAATAAAAATATATTTAATAAAAGGGGTTTTTTTTGAGGAAATGAAATACAGGATTCCTAAAAGCCCTAAATGGCATTAGGTATTATACATTAAAACAGCTATCTACTTATAGACATAAAAGAAATAAAATCAAGACTGGGATAATTACTACACATATTCCTTTTCCACAACAGCTTTCACAACATTTCAGGTCACTTACTTGTACTCGAGTGATATGTAGATACATGATGCATGCCACCAGGAAGCACATGCAAAACAGTAAGAGAACAAGGACTATGGTAGTCCTAGAAAAAAACATATTAAAACTAAGTCATGGCACACAAATAAAAGCAAATTCTTTACAACGTTATTAGAATCTATCTAAATATCAAGGATTTTTCTTTTTCAATACGTAAGTTCCTTCATTTGAATTCTAAATTATTCTTTCTCTGCTGTTCATCATTTTTACTGGCATTTCTTTTGTATATAATTAATAGAACAATGGTTCTTTGAAAATAATGTAAAACAGGTCCTCTATGAATAAAGTTTACTATGATTGCTTTTAAGAACAATGTGTTTAGACATAAGCCATCTGATATGGAGACACTGGTAGACAGAAAAATATTTAATAATGTATTTACAGAGAAAAATATACTTGCAAAGAATGGAGTTAAAGCAATAGAAATAGTACTTAGATTTATATACTGCGTCACAATGCTTTACAGCCCTCTCTAAGCAATTTACAGAGTCAGTATATTGCCCCCAAGAATCTGGGTCCTCATTTTACTGACCTCGGAAGGATGGAAAGCTGAATCAACCTTGAGTCAGTGAGGATCAAACTCCTGGCACTGAGCTGAATTAGTCTGCAATACTGCATTCTAACCACTGCGCTAGCACGACTCCTAGTGCCACCATGGGTCCTAAAGGTCTGAATTGTTATAACTCTTTCCCACAATGGCTAGGGGCACACTTTCATTGGACTTCATTACTGACTTACCACACGTCAAGCCCCAAGTACTGTTCTAGTGATAGTTTATCTCCTTTCTAAGATGGCTTATTTCATTCTCTGTCATAGATTCTCTTATTTATGCTCCTGAAATAGCTTATCTATTTTCTTAAAATAACACATTATCTAATTTTCTTATTCCTGATAGAGGCAGGAAACTCAGAGCATGTGTATGGAAAAGTGTATTTCACTTATTAGATATAAAACTCCATCTATCCTCTGATCAACACTCATAGTCAGATAGAGAAACAGAGTGAATAAATACTGTCTCAGAGCACTATCCTCATTGCTTTTGTACATATGTATTTCTCCCGTTATGTATTTAGCTAATTCATAAGTGGTTGACTGATTGTTCTATTTGAATTATAGACTGTTTTAGGCAGGAATGAGTACTTCAAATTGATTGGCCGCCACCTAGTGGTGGTCTGTATAAATATGAGTCAAGCAGCTGCTAGAGCTGCTTCTGTGAGAACTAATAAAGAGCTGTTATTTCAACTCCGTGTCTTCAATTGCTGTTCCCACTACACAACAGTGGCGACGAAGGTGGGATTATGCCACTAGGAGGAAAAGAGCTAAGTCACTAAGGGGTAAGACCAGGCATCAGCGCCCTGGTTGGAACCGCGTTCCCCCCTTCTTCCTGCCAGTATGCAAACGCTGGAGGTAGCACATTCCTTGGGACCCGTCCTTAGGAACCTCACAGAAGCCCTAGCAGCATAAGGCATTGGAGACGCCGTAACAGCCTGACCATGGCTAAAATCGGCAAGCTTTCCGAGTTTGACGTGACGCACCCTGAACTATTGAGTTCGTACCTCTCAAGAGTAGAAAAATATTTCAGAGCGAACCAGGTCAGAGAAGATAATTTAAAAGCTGCAGCATTTTTGTGCGTGTGTGGCCAAGCTACCTTTGATATAGCGGAGAACCTAGTCGCTCCTGCTACCTTGGAGTCAGTCACTTTCGCTGACTTGAAACGAAGGCTCAAGCAGCACTTCGAACCGAGACTGTCCATTATCGCATATAGACATGGGTTCGAGCAACGAGAATAGCAGCCAGGAGAAACCGTTGCTGAATTCATGGCCTCCCTACACCAAGCGTCCCGGCTCTGCGAATTTCCCGACCTAGAGGACTGGCTATGGGACCAACTGGTATGTGGCCTGAGATGCAGAGACTTACAGCAGAGGCTGTTTGCTAAAGAGACCCTGACATTCCAGGATGCACTGAAAGAGGTGATGGCAGAAGAGGCCGCAGGTGGAGCCGTCAAGGCTTTACATCCCTCAAAGAATTTCCCCAGCCAGACGACTGTGCATCATGAACAGTCAGAGAGAACCGAAGACCCAGATGTCGACATTGAGATCAACCGGGTGCAGAAGATCCCAGAAAGATGGCAGTGGCCACTTGACAAGGCAGCCTTCTTCCCTAGCTGTCAGGGCTGCAGAGGTTGACACCAGTGCTCAGAATGCCAGTTCCGCGCAGCTGTGTGCCGAGCATGTGGCAAACAAGGCCACATCGCTGTCGTCTGTAAAGGTCGCCAGAGGGAATCTCCACGCGACGACTTCCCCAGGAGAGGTAATGGGGCCCTGGGGCAGAATAGAGTAGGATTTTGCTCTGGAAGAAGGAGCATTCACAGACCTGGAGCCCATCGCCCCCTAAAAGAAAAGCTTAGACTAAAAGTCAAGCTACAAGGAGTTCCATGCACCATGGAACTGGACACTGGGTCAGGTGTATCTATAATGTCTTACAAGACTTTTAACTACGTTTGCAGAAATGGCGGGAAACGAGTCAGGCTCAAGCCGTCAGATTTAATTTTGACAGATTTTCAAAATTCCCGCGTAGCGGTTAAAGGAGAAGCTACGTTAAAAGTAAAGTTCAAAGAGTTTGAGGGTCCCCTCAACATCGTGGTGGTGGAAGGCCAGCGAACAAGCCTGATCGGCTTAGACTGGTTTGATGCCTTGGACATCCATGTGACTGGCATCAACAGAACCCAAACAGCGGATTTGGCAGCTGTTTGCCAGGAGTTTGCGGATGTATTCGGTCCCAATTTAGGGAAGTACAAAGGAGCACCAATTGCTCTCCACCTTGATCCAACCGTGGCCCAATCAGAGTAAAGCCTTGTAGAGTGCCTTTCGCCCTGAAACCTAAGATTGATGCCGAGTTAGACAAGCTCGTTCAACAGGGAGTCTTGCAACCCGTTGACAGCTGTGTGTGGGAAACCCCCATAGTTACACCCATCAAGCCTAATGGAGAGGTGCGCATCAGCGCTGATTATAAGTGCACTATTAATAAGGCACTGCAGCAGCATGCGTATCTGGTACCTGTAGTTAGCCACATTCTGGCATCCTTACAAGGAGGTCGCTTATTTGCAAAGCTGGACCTGGCACAGGCTTATCAGCAATTGCCTGTGGATGACGCCTCTGCTGAGGCTCAAACAATAGTTACCCATAGAGGGGCATTCAAGGTTCGTCGCCTGCAGTTTGGGGTCAGTGTAGCCCCAGGGCTCTTTCAGAGTGTAATGGAACGCACGTTAAAAAACATTCCAGGTGTGTGTCCTTATTCTGACGACGTTTTAATTGCTGGAGAGTCAGCAGAGATACTTGCAGAATGTTTAAGGGCTGTTCTTCAGCGTTTCCGCGAAGCAGGGCTGAAACTCAAAAGAGAAAAATGTCAAATAGGAGTCAGCTCCACAGAGTTCCTAGGGTTCCGGATCGACGCTGCTGGAATACACCCCGCTGATTCAAAGCCAAGGCTTTTTTGCAGGCTCCCTGACCTAAGTCAAAGGGGGAGCTGCAGGCATTTCTGGGGTTACTTAACTTTTATCATGCCTTTCTTCCTCACAAGGCTGTGTTAGCAGAGCCTCTACACAGGCTCTTAGATAAAAGGGCACCATGGCAGTGGACCCACAAAATAGTTTCAAAGCAGTCAAATCACTGCTGTCTTCAGACTCTGTGTTAACACACTTTAATGAAAAACTGCCTATCAGTATTGCATGTGATGCATCATCACACAGGATAGGAGCAGTTCTGAGCCATATAATGGCAAACGAGCAGCAAGCACCCATAGCTTATTACTCAAGGACACTTTCTCCCGCGGAAAGAAATTACGCGCAAATTGATAAGGAGGCTTTAGCCATAGTTGCAGGAATAAAGAAATTCCACGATTTCCTTTACGGTCACCCATTTACGGTCTTTACAGACCACAAGCCTCTTCTTGGTCTGTTCACTGCAGACAAGCAAACCCCTCAGATCCTGTCTCCAAGGATGCTGAGGTGGTCAATCTTTATGGCAGCCTACAATTACAGGCTAGTCCATAAGCCTGGAAAGGAAATGGGTCATGCTGACGCACTCAGCAGACTGCCCCTGCCTAACGTAGAACCAGACCCCACATCTGCTGCACGCATCCTGTCAATTCAGGATTTGCCTGAATCTCCCCTTCACGCAGGGGATGTGGCTGCCGAGACAGCCTCCGACAAAACTCTCAGCCGAGTTTTGAACTGGGTGCTGAGGGGGTGGCCAGGAACCAGTCCTGGAACAGAGTTTCATAGTTTTATTAGAAAACAGGACGAGCTGTCTGCACACAAGGGATGCATTCTATGGGGGAGTAGGGTCATAGTCCCACACACATTAAGGGAAAGAGTCTTAGAATCTCTGCATGAGGGACATCCTGGAATAGTAAGGATGAAGGTACTCGTGAGAAGCTACCTGTGGTGGCCAGGGTTGGATAAGGATATTGAGGCTCAAATTAAAGGATGCCAGGTTTGCCAACAGTCCAGACCTGAAATGCCTGAGGCCCCAGTACATTGCTGGGAAACTACACAAACTCCCTGGTCTAGGATTCACATAGACTACGCAGGACCCTTCCAAGGACAGGTGTTTCTCATTGTACTGGACAGTCACTCAAAGTGGCTTGAGGTAGCACCTGTCCCTTCTATGACTACTGCCAGGAACAGTGCAAGATCTTTGCCACACATGGCTTACCCGATGTAATCGTATCAGATAATGGGGCACAATTTACTGCTGCAGAATTTCAGTCATTTCTAAAGTCTAATATGATTAGACATGCCACCTCTGCCCCATTTCACCCGGCCTCTAATGGTCAAGCGGAAAGAATGGTCAGGACGACCAAAGAAGCACTTAAAAGAATAACCAAGGGCGATTGGCATCACAGGTTGGCAGACTTTTTGCTCTGCCAACACACAACTCCGTGCACCTCAACAGGTCGTAGCTCAGCGGAGCTGAGATGGGGACGTCGGCTGACCATGAAGCTGGACCGCTCCATCCAGACCGAGTTGCAGCAGAGACAGCGCAGCACAAGCCCCCGAGGAATTTGCGAGTCGGCGACCGAGTTTGGGCAAGGAACTACAGTCAAGGGGCACTGTGGGTGGTAGCTGTGGTTTGTAAGGTGTCAGGACTACTCTCTTACGAAGTGGTCCTGGAAGACGGGCACGTTTTGCACCGCCACATTGATCAACTGCGTCAGCGGCAGGCTAGTCAAACCCACGCCGCTGACCAAGAGGAGATCCGAGGGCTGCATGACAGCTGCGCTGCGTCTGAGCCGCTGGAGTCCTGCGCAACTCAAGGAGACATGCTGGATGACTCAGTCACAATCGAGTCACTACCGACTGAAGGAACAGTGCCCACAGATCAGAGCTTGCTAGAGGACTTATTTCCCAACCTTTCCGGGACTGCGCCACTCACGGACATGTGTACTGGTCTACCAGGACAGACCAGCCAAAGGGAGACTGGTCTGCCCGGCCAAAAAAAGCAAACAGAGACCGGTCTACCCGGCCAGAAAAGATGAACCCGACCCGAGTAGTTTAATAGACTCTGGTCTACCCAACCAGCCGAGGGTAGACCGGGAACCTTTGGCTGAGATGCGGCGATTGGAACGATCGTGGAAGCCGCCAACATATCTAAAGGACTATGTACATTGCATGGATATGTAATTGACCTAGGGGGAAGGGGTGTTATGTATTTAGCTAATTCATAAAGTCTGTTATAAAAAAGTGGTTAACTGATTGTTCTATTTGAATTATAGACTGCCTGTCTGTATAAGCCTCTGTTTTAGGTGGGAATGAGTACTTCAAATTGATTGGCCGCCGCCTAGTGGCGGTCCGTATAAATATGAGTCAAGCAGCTGCTAGAGCTGCTTCTGTGAGAACTAATAAAGAGCTGTTATTTCAACTCCATGTCTTCAATGCCTCGCTGTTCCCACTACACATTTCCTATGGCAGAATTTTCTTATAAAAGCTTCAGGCTATTTACAGTTCTCTATAGTCAAACAAATCTTGGTCCTCCCCTATTCCAAAGACTTCCATTTTTTCAAAAACTGCAAAATTGCTTGGCATCCCCTCAAGGAGCAACTGTATTCTGCCAAACATCCTAGAAGTATTTTGCCAACTGTCATTGTCAGGAATCCCTCCCCAGCTGACTCTTTGTTGTTGAAGATTTATGTCTTTAGGTGAGATTTTTCTATTCCATAGCAATATCTAAAAAGCTAGATACAAGTTTATTGGATTATTTTCCTAAAACCTTTCAAGTTCTTAGTGATCCTACTACAACCAACCAAAAGTGAGATTCTTCCAGTATTCTTTTCATATGATTTATTAAACTAAGATAGGATAAGATTACAAAAGTGGCATGGCTTTCCATTTAGAATCCAGTTCATCTCCTCAAATCCCAGGATATTTTCAACCCTTTATTAATAGTCCCTATGTGAATTTGTAAGAAGACTATTAATTTTATTGTTAAAGAAGGAATGTCTGGACAAGTTATCTTGGGTCCAAAATTACATATTAAAATAATATTGGATAAAAATTCCTGAATATCTTACAAAATGAGAGTTATATCAAATAAGTGATAGATACATAAGACAGGATGAGCTAAAATTAAAAATAATAGGAGATATCTAGGAGAAGTCAAATGTCTTCTTGAGTTCACTGATAATATGAAAGAAAAGGAAATGCTGGTTGCTGTAATCAATTTTTCCTGTTCTGCTATATCCTGCAACAATTCTACAATACCCTTTCCAAGAATGCATGATTTCTATAGTGTTTATAACCCTTCCTTTCGTAAAATTGGTTTAATAGGGTAGCTGCATTTTCACAATTTGACATAGCTGTAATAATAGCTTGTAATTCTTTCAAGGGCAATCTTTGATGCTACCTATGTATATATATTATCTATTATCTTTGCCTTCTACTTCCTTCATTCTGCCAATCGTCAATTTTTTCCTGATGGCTTTAATCAATATTAACTATACATAAATACATTAGATTTGATTTAATACTGTGATTTTTTTTACATATACACTAGACAAAACAAACTGTACAGTAGTATGCTTTCTTACTTTCTGGTTTATTTTTCTGGAATAAATTAATTTCGTAAAGCATTAACTTAATTTCTTTAGAAAGTCCTTAGCAAAATGTGGAAGCATTTCTTCCAAACTCAGGTAAGTCTTTAACCACTCTTTCTGTCAGAAAGAAGCCATAATCATCATATATAGTTAGGACTTTCAGTTTACATTATTTGATAAATGAATTTAACAATGTTGAATTTCAACTGCTTTTATATTTCAGCAGAAAGAAATGGGTAAAATAAATGATACTACCTCTTTTAAACAAATAAAGAAAAAAATAGCCTTTGGATGAGTTTGTGCTAACTCTCCCTGTAACAAATATTTAAACAATTTCGATGAGCTATTCTTTTCCCTAAAGAAAGAATTCTATCCATCCTTGATTAGGACACCATATGGTTGTACTAGAGGGGAAAAAAGTAAATTATGGTACACAATTTATATATAATCTGCTTAACCCTTGGATTTTCTGTACACTAATACACTGAATCTTTGGCTCTTAAATTTCCATCAGCTTTAGAAAAGCCATGAATGCAGTTATTGCTCTGTTAAATTTTCCTAGCTAAATGTTCCTAGAAAGTAGGAACAAAAGCAAATTTGTTTTTTATTGTGGATGAATATAGAAATGTCTGTGTTTTATTACTTTCTACAAGATTTGTTTTTCCACAAGCAATCTATTGCACTAGGTTTGTTCCCAATAACTTCAGTAAAGAGCAATGGAAAATTTTCAAAGTTAAAAGACATTAATAGAGTTTTTTTTTTAGCATGTTGGATATATATGAAGTAGACACTTTTAATGAATACAAAGCACATTCAAAATACTTATATACTTATAAGTATAAATGCATTTGGTGTTTAAATTATTGGAAACAAAGTAACTTACTGTGGTATTATTAAAAGGTAGACAAGGCCAAATAAGGCAGCTAGAATCAGTGACAAAACTACAGAACTGGTGAAATATTCATCCTGAAGTTGATGATACTGTGAATGAAAGAGGGAAGAAGAGAGACAGATTTAATTAACCATTTGCTTTGCATTTTGTGATTCTGAAGACACAAACAATTATGCTAAAAATGAAGTACAAAAAAAGATTTTAAATCCTAAAATTTGCCAGTTACATATTTCTTTTAAAATATTTATAGTTAGTCCAGAATTGGGGGGAAAAAATCCTCTTCTAAGCTTCAGAATACTTTGCAAATCAGAATAAGTCTTTCCATCACTCCTTATCTTGGAATCAGGAAAAGAAGGAAAAAATCCTAGATAAATGTGTGCTATCTTGAAAGAAAGTTGTGTGCTATTCTGAAAACAACAAAGGCAAGCCCTAGCCTCTTTACACCTCAATCTGGGAAGGAAGGGTGGAATGTTATCTTTGCACTTATCTCAGGTCTCAGAAATGCTAACATAGCAGCCTTCATTTCCACCCAAAGCTCACATCATTTTCATTATATTGGAAGTATTAATATTTTATTAACTGTTATTAATAACTTTCCTTTAGGACCAGACTTTTCTAATTATAATTATCCATACTGATTTTAGAGACCTTCCACAAAGCTAGGATTTATACATTTTTAAGTAGGTCTAAGCTATTGAAAAAGACAGCTGAATAAAGGTTAAATAATTCTAAGGAAGAAATGATCTATGGGAAATAACTCAGTGGGGAAGACAAATTCATTTCTGAAACTAGGAGAAAAAGAGGATTTCTTGCATTTATAAGAAATCTCTCTGATTTCTTAATGAAATCATGAAAAATATTGATATCCTTTCCCCAAACGAAAATAAAATCTTTTTTTTTCTTGGTGAAATTGTTTATCTAGGATAAAGATAATTTATCCTATTTTATCACAAACTGTGTTTTTTGCTTATCACTGCAATTTGTTTGTGAAACACTGTCTCTTACAAAATACACAAATACTACATAATTGATTTTCAATCAAAGCCAGTCCCAACAAACAATATCACAACTTAGTAGCAGTAGCTAGTAAAAACAAAAGTGATTAAACAGTTGTAAGGAGAACTGCCAAATATTAACTGAATAAAGAAAAAAGAGTATGTATTTGTTGTGTGTTGATCTTCTCCAGATAAAAATATTGAAACATGAAGTGCTAATATGAACAATGCTCCAAGTTTCTTTCAATATTTTTTGCAAAAGAGGAGCATTTTGATCTAAAATTATGAAAGGGTTACAATATCCTGATAATTTAAGGAAGAAACCAGGATCCTAGAGTCAGGCAAAACAACAACTATCTGATATCACAAAGGTACATTTTATTTGCTTTCTCCTTACATATAAAGAAAGAAGGAAGAGACTCCAGAGATTACAAACACAAAGATTACATTCACTCATTGCTGTAACACTAAGGCAAGATTTACTATCCTACCTAAAACCACATGATGAAATAATAATTCTGTGATGAATAAAGCCAATCCTTTCCTGAAATACTTTCTTCATTTCTGTTCTTTTCAGATGAAGAATGCTGTGCAAAATATCTCAAGGACCTCAGGTTTGGAAGGCTAAATCTTGCATTTACAAAAAAATGCAACCCATCTTTAAGAAAAGTCTCACCTACCTTTTGCTCACGTTCTATCTGCTTATACCTTAGAGTAAAAAAGTTTAGATCTGCCATTTCTGATTCAGTTTGCCGAGCCTCTATTAAGCGGCTGATATACCGGTTAACTCGGGTTCCAGGAGTGTTATATACAACATTTGTAGAAAAAGAGGAACGATTCCTGAGTTTTTCAGAGGCTGTTCTTAATGCCCTTCTCTGTGGCAAAAATTAAAAATAAAAGGTGAGCGATAGGACTAACAATATATTTGAAAGATTAAACAACACTATATTGTAGCATTACATGGGGTACAGATTGCTCTGCCTTGTGAAAAATCTATAAACTTACAAAAAAAATATAGCAGTAGCAGCCAATATTTAGTGTCCACCCTCAAACTGACTAATATCAGGTGTCATAAACTTGTGAAATGTGAAAAAAAACCTGTAATTTATTACAGATGAATGAATACTTTATATCATGACTTTATTTATTTTTTTTAAAAAAATGTCCATAGGGACATATGTTCTTAATATATTTTTCCAAACTATTACAGAAATGGTAATGGAGAATTTTTATATGGGAATTGTACTTCACAGCATTGCCAAGAATCGTATTGGGAAACTGAAGCTCTTGAAACAGTTGTAACTTCTTCATGTAAATAACAACCTCAATTATGTTCAAAAATATAAATTGGTCCCTTTGTTATAAAGCATGGATTAAGCTTAACTGATCATTTTGGAAGCCAGTAGAATCTGGTAACAAGTTTAAAATGAATGTGAGAGAGGAAAGCAATATATCACACAGATTACTCCTGCAATATTTAATTTCCTGGATAAGTGGGCAGAAAGAATAATTTAGAATGGAAGCTTTTCACATCTGTCATTCACTTCTCAATGAAAGACCCACAAAACTACTGCTCTGTGCTTGGTGGAACAAAATGGTGGTAATATCTCCATCTAGTGGAAAATAAAATATATATTTATTTATCACAATATAAAATTGATTAAGGAAGGATTATTTTTAAAGGGAACAGACTTTAGGATGAAACCATGCCACTTTTTTTCAATATTTAACAACAGAAAAAGATTATATTCTGTATAAAACCAGGAAATGTTTAAGACTTGTTTGATCTTAGTGAGGGAAAAATGTCTTCTACAGACATATATAAATATAAAAAGATTTTGATCATGTGATTGCAACAACCAACTTAACTTCTTTCTTTTTTCTTGCAGATGCCACTATTTATAATCTGTTTAGGCAATGGAAACGTTATCTTATAAATAATAAATGACTCTTATGAAAAAATAAACCAATAAACTTGAAAATAAAAATTATATTAAGAAGTGGAGGGTGTTCAAGACAAAATGGTTTTATACAAACTTTGCTACACAGAAATAAGTTTTGATTCTTGAATATGGATTTAATGCAGAAGAAAGAGATTATGAAAATCCAGTGCTATTTATGGAAAAATTCATATGGCAGTTCTATCCAATGCAATTTGGCTACAGATTAGAGACAAAAACACAGATTAGTTTCCACTTTCATACAAAAATGAGATCCAGTCCAATGCTAAAATTCTTGTTTGAATTTTTAATAAGGAATCTTTGGCAACAATATGGAAAAAATATTTGGCTCCCTATCCATATCTTCCCTCCCACATACAAAGTACATAAAAATGTTCTGATCTGAGTACCATTGGTAAATTTATTCAGCTGGGGACAAAAGGAAAAACCAAACAATCTGTATGTCTTTAAAAAAAATAGTTTTGAAAAAATTGCTTTTTTAAAATATTTCTGTTTAGAAAAATTAAACTTCTTGTGTCAATTATTTCCACTGCATCCAGTTTTTATAAATAGTTTATCCTTTTTCTATGTCCAACAGAGGATGTAACTAAAGTTACTTCTAATTATTTCAGTTCTAATTACTTCAGTTCATTCTTCAATGTGTTGTTTAATTTTGCATGGCTTTCTTCTAGTTGATGCTAAAGAAAATAAGTCATGCAATAAATGGTTTGGCTGAAACCCATTCTACTAGTAAAATGATAGAAGGAATTAATTTGTTTGTAAGAAGCTTTTCAGATGACACTTTTTGTAGTAAATTGTTAAATTTACTTAGCAATTGTTTATTTTGTTAATCTTAAAAGTGTTGGATTAGTCTGTACAGATGAAAGGTACAAATTCCACATTTATAAGTTGGGATAAGGATGAAATGGAAACCCAACACATTTCAATTTTTGAGTACATTTTATGAAGAGATGAATAGTAAGTATATTTATTTTCTAAAGTTCAATTGCATTGTCATATATTATAGTGACATGTAGTTGAAAACATTTTTGGACGCTTAGCATAAGTGCCTTTGAATGGTCCATATTTATCTAAATTCAAAGATGAACACCTGTTCATATCTCCACAAATTAAAATATCTCCCCTGCAATTTCAAGAAATATTTGGAATTTTTTGCGAGGTAGAGGAAATTTGGTTATATTAACATTTGGAGTACAGATTGAAGCAATTGTTTTTCTTTGTTCAGTCTGTAATCATCTTTTTCTGAATAGATAGTTAAAGCTGTTGATGCTAATTGAAAATATCTTTATATGATTCACAATGCCTGATATTAGATTTATTGATGAAGAGCAGCTGTTTGATCAATTTTTGATGCCAAGAAGACTTCCAAGTGGAATGGAATATTTCATCTATACCTAATATTTTTTCTTCAAGACTAGATGTTAAAAGTTTAGTATCTCTAGTATCTCTTCTCTTTTTAAGTATTTCCAGTAGGACATATGGAAGAATCTCAATTACTGCATCACTAAATTTAAAGAGAGTTATTATAACTATAATTATTTAATGACTTATTAAGATGCTTTGTGGAACTTGTCAAAGAATACCATGATTTTGTTATTTTGATATTGGAAGTATTGATCTATACCCGAAGGATATTTTGGGTATAGTTAGAATTTAACTTGTTATTATGTGCTGATGATAATTTGTGCATTTTTAAAAAAATAATTACTAATGTATTTACATTACATTCAGAAATATGAATATAGTACAAAAGATCCTATATAGCATGTGAAAATATATCCTGAAAATATCTTGAAAATACAAGTATCAATGGAAACTATTAATAAGTGTTTGGCTTGCCTGATATTTCTTAAATTCTCATGTATATTCCTATTTGCAGATTTGGGCTATAGAATAAGTAATAAAATGCATATAACTTCAATTTACTCAGATACATATTTAGAGAATCTCCATGTTAATATCTGTCAGATATTTTGACACATAGATAAAGTATTGAGAAAACCTAAATATGGGGTGGGTGGCCTTCTGAATAATATCTTCAGCTTTCCTGACTTTTAACTTTTATTAACAGAATAACAGAGTTGGAAGAGACCTTGGAGGTCTTCTAGTCCATGCCCCTGATCAAGCAGACTATACTATTTCAGACAAATGGGTGTCCAATCTCTTCTTAAAAATTTCCAGTGATGGAACACCCACAATTTCTGTAGGTAAGTTGTTCTCACTGTCAGGAAATTTCTCCTTAGTTCTAGATAGGATCTCTCCTTCTTAAGTTTCTATCCATTGCTTCTTGTCCTGCTTTCAGGTTCTTTTGGAGAATAGGTTGATCCCCTCTTCTTTGTGGCAGCCATCAAATATTGGAACATTGCTATCATGTCACCCTAGTTCTTTTTTTCACTAGACCTAATTCCTGTAATTTATCTTCAAATGTTTTAGCCTCCAGTCCCGTAATCATTTTTGTTAGTCTCCTCTGCACTCTCAACATCTTTTTTATTTCATGGTGACCAAAGCTGGATACAATATTTCAAGTATGGTCTTACCAAGGCATTATAAAGTGGTACTAACCACTCTATAATTTATAAAATATAAAATTATAATTTATAAATAAAGTACTTAGGGGTCTGATGGTTCAGTAGTTAAAGACTCTGAACTTGTTAGCTGGAAAGTGAAGAGCTTGGTTATGAGACCCAAGTGAAGGAGTAGGTGCCCTTACTTGCTCCAGATTCTGCCCACCTAGCAGTGGAAAAGCATGCAAATGCAAATAGATAAATAAGTACCACTTCAACAGAAAAGTAACAGCATTTTGTGTGCCTTGGCATGTAGTCATTCTGGCCACATAGTGTCTTCAGACAACACTGGCTCCCTCAGCTAACAAATGGAGATAAGCAATGCTTCTTAGAGTCATATTTGACTGGACAGGAGAAACGTTTATCTTTTTTACCTTTACTAATACTTCACATGATCTTGATTCTATCCCTCTGTTAATGCAGCCTAGCACTGCATTGGCTTTTTTGGCTGCTGCCACACACTCCTGGCTCATATTTAAGTGATTATCCACTAGGACTCTTAGATCCCTCTCGTAGTTACTGCTATTGAGCAGTATGTTATACCTGTGCATTTTGTTTTTCTTGCCTATTTGCAAAATCTTACTTTTTTCACCAGGGAGTTTCATTTTGTTAGATAGGGTCCAGTGTTCAAGTCTGTTGAGATCCTTCTGTATCCTGAGCCTATCTTCTGGGGTGTTAGCTATTCCCACCAGCTTGATGTCATCTGCAAATTTGATGAATTCCTCATCTATCCCCTCATCTAAACATTTATAAAAATGTTGAAGAATACTGGGCAAAGACAGAGTCTTGTGAGACCCCACTACCTACTTCCCTCTATGTAGATATAGTTCCATTCAGGACTACCTGTTGAGCATGGTTTGTCAATCAGTTACAAATCCATCCAAGTAGTAGATTGTGGTCTATTTTATCAAATATCTTATTGAAGTCCAAGTATACTATCTCCACAGCATTTTGCTGGTTCATTAATTTAGTCACTTTGTCAAAGAATGCAATAATATTTGTTTGGCATGATCTATTTTTGAGAAACCCATCTAACTTTGCTTGCTTCTAGGTGTTCGCAAATCTGTTGCTTGATTATTAGGTATTGATGTTAGATTGATTGATGTGTAGTTTCCTGGATCTATTTTCCCCCCACTTATTTAAGATTGAAACCACATCAGTTCTTTCCCAGTGCTCCATCTTTGAAATATATTGTTCAGTGGTTCCAAGATTAAATTAGAATAGAATAGAGCTGGAAGGGACCTTGGAGATCTTCTAGTCCATCCCCCTGCTCAAGCAGGAGATCTTATACCATTTCAGACAAGTGACTGTCCAGTCTCTTCTTAAAAACCTCCAGTGATGGAGCACCCATGATTTCCAAAGGCAAGCCATTCCACTGGGTTAACTGTCCTCACTGTTAGGAACTTTCTCTTTAATTCCAGGTTGCTTCTCTCTTTGATCAGTTTCCAACCATTGTTTCTTGTCCTGCCCTCTGGTGCTTTGGAGAATAATTTGACCCCCTCTTCTTTTTTTTCTCAAATACTGGAATACTGCTATCATATCTCCCCTATTTCTTCTTTTCTTGAGACTAGCCAAACCCAAATCCTGCAGCCATTCTTCATATGTTTTAATCTTGGATCATCTTAGTTGCTCTTTCTCTAAACTTTTTCCAAGGTACATCTTTTTTGTACCATGGTGACCAAAATTGGTTGCAGTATTCCAGGTGTGGTCTCACTAGGGTTTTATAAAGCGGTACTAATACTTCATGTGATCTTGATTCTATGCCTCTGTTTATACAACCCAGGATTGTATTAGTTTTTTTGACTGCTGCTGCACATTGCTGGCTCATAGTCAAGTGATCGTCCACTAGGACTCCAAGGTCCCTCTCACAGTTACTGTTTTTGAGCCATGTCTCACTTATATCTTTGATTTTTCCTATGTAAATGTAAAACTTTGCTTTTCTCCACATTAAAACTCATTTCGTTGGATAGAGCCCATTGTTCACGTTTGTCAAGATCTTTTTGGATCCTGAGCTTGTCTTCTGGGGTGTTGGCTATTCCTGCCAGTTTAGTGTCAGCTGCAAATTTGATGAGTTCCCCTTCTATTCTCTCATCTAACGCATTGATGAAGATATTAAAGAATACTGGGCCTAAGATGGAGCCTTGTGGTACTCCACTGCTTACTTCTCTCCATATGGATGTAATACCATTGAGGACTACTCATTGAGTATGGTTTGTCAGCCAGCTACAAATCCATCTGGTGGTGATGTTGTCTATTCCACCTTTTTCTAGCTTACCAAGCAGCAGATTGTGGTCTACTTAGTCGAATGCCTTACTGAAATCTAAGTATACTATGTCCACAGCATTTTGCTGGTCTACTAATTTGGTCACCTTATCAAAGAATGAAATAAGATTGGTTTGGCATGATCTGTTTTTAACAAATCCTGCTGGCTACCAGTTATAACTTTGTTTGCTTCTAATTGTTCACAGATCTGTTTTTGGATTATCTTTTCCAGAATCTTCCCAGGTATTGATATCAGACTGATTGGTTTGTAGTTTCCTGGGTCTGTTTTTTTTCCTTTCATGAAGATGGGAACCACATCAGCCCTTTTCCAATCCTCAGGTACTTCCCCAGTGCTCCAGGAGTTTTGAAAGATATGGTGCAATGGTTCTGAGATAAGATCTGCCAGCTCCTTCAGAACTCTGGGATGTCCTGGTGATTTATATTCATCAAGGTCGAATAGGTGTTCTCTTATCATTTTCTTGCTTATTTTAATTTTTGTTTCTAGTTTTTCTTTTGCGGAATTTTTTTTTTGGTATGGTACACCAGGTTTCTGTAATGCCAACTATGTCATACCCACCCTTATATACTATTGTTTCTAGTTCACCCTGTTTGTTCTCCAAGCTTTGAGCATTAATATATAAACATTTAAGACTTTTATGTCTGTCCGTGGATATGTTTCCTGGACCTCCTGATTGTTGTTTGATTTTTTTTCTTTTTTCTCATCACCTCTTTGTTTGATTTGTTTTCTTGGGATTTACATTTGGTTTTGTGTTCTAGAGATTCTAATGATTGGTCATTCTTCCCCCTCAATTTTAGTTTAAAGCCCTTCTAATGAGTTGGACCAGTCTTTTTCTGAGTACATTTTCCCCTGTTTTCGTGAGGTGCAGCCCATTCCTTGCCAAGAGTCCTTCGCATAGGAAATGCAGTCCATGGTCCAGGAAACCAAAGTTTTCTTGGCAACACCAACCCTTTAGCCAGTGGTTTATTTCTAGAACTTTATTGCCTAGTTCAGACATGTCAAACACAAGGCCCGCGGGCCGGATGCGGCCCACGAAATGGTTTCATGTGGCCCGCGAAGCCATCCTGGAAACAGTGAGGGAACGGCCCCCGCTGCCTTGGCCCTGGCCCAGGCTGGCCGGCAGCCAATGTACAATTTTGGGTGGCCATCTATGCTGAAACGTGTTCAGTCTTAGCTCCACAAGGCCGTCTGGAAACAGCGAGGAACCAGCGCCTGCTGCGTTGGCCCCGCCCCCTGGGTGCATGCTGGGGAGGTGTCACCCTTTGTGAGGAATGAAGAAATGCACCATCGCCTGGAAGTGGCCAGCAAATGGCCCTCACCTACTTCACATATCCGGCTTGATGGGCTCTGGGGGAGGGGTTTCGACAGGCAGCGGGGTGCTCTCCTCAGAGCAATGAGAGGCTGAGCCAGGCGGTGCAAATCCAAAAAGAAGCACGACGCTGCCCAGCCCCCAGCCTGCCCGGTCTTGGCAGGCAGCAAGGTGCAAAGCTGGCGAGCTTTGCACCGCCCGGCTCAACCTCTCGATGCTGTGAGGAGAGCGCCACGCTCCCTGCCGAGACCAGGCAGGCTGGGGGCTGGGCAGCGTCGTGCTTCTTTTCAGATTTGCGCCACCTGGCTCAGCCTCTCGGCGCTGTCAGGAGAGCACCTCGCTGCCTGCCAAAACTGGGCAGGCTGGGGGCTGGGCGGCATTGTGCAGGTAACGTTGACTCTCACGCTGCTCATGGCATCCCCTCCCCCAGAGCCCACCAAGCCAGATATGTGAAGTAGGTGAGGGCCATGTGCTGGCCACTTCCAGGCGATGGTGCATTTCTTCATTCCTCACAAAGGGTGACACCTCCCCAGCTGCGTTTCTTGCCTGTTTTAATCCCTTCCTCATCTCAGATATTTTCCCACCACTCTGTACTTAGGAAAGAAAGAAGGAAAGAAGGAGAGGGAGGGTCTGAGGGAAGTCCTGCCTTAGTCCTGCCCTGCTGCCCTTTCACCATCCCCTTGCCCCCTCCTCCTGGCCTATCCTGGGGGTCTCCCATCCTATTGCTAAGGAAGCTTTGGATACAAAGCCGGGTCTCCTCCCATGGAGAGGGAATGGGCCTCCCTCTGACTTTGCCCTCATACCCATCATGAGCAACCTGGCTAAGGAGAGCAAGCACAGCAGCAGCAGCCTCGAGGAGAAGGTAAGTGCAGCTGGGCACCCCCTTGGGGAAGTGGGGCTGGGCTTGGTGCCACGGGTGCTTGAGGCCAGGCTGGGTGTTTGACCTCTGCTGCCCAGGGCTCCGGGCAGCCCGCACCACCATCCAGCCCCCCCCCCCCCACATGGCCTGAGAGGAACAGTGAGGCTCCTCCAGTGGACCATGCCTTGGCACTTGCCCTGGTCCCACCCCATTCTGCCAGAGTCCCTCAGATCTGACCCACTCCTGCCCAGGCCCCCACAGGCACCCTTGACGTGAATGATGTAGAGCTGGCCATGCCCACCCAGTTGGCCACACCCACTCCATCCACGCCCACCCAGCAGGCCGCACCCACCTTGGCCACACCCACCTGGCCTCCCGAGGGCAACCGCAATGCTGATGCGGCCCTCAGTGAAATTGAGTTTGACACCCCTGGCCTAGTTGCTTATAGTCTCTCAGTATTGTGCTCAGGTTCTTTGTTGTGTCATTCATCCCAATGTGAAGGAGTAGAAGAGGGTAGCAATCTGTGGGCTAATTATTTTGGTTAGGTTCTCAGCCACGTCTTTTATTTTTGCTCCTGAGAGACAACATACCTCTCTGAATTGTATTTCCGGTCTGCAGATGGCTGATTCTGTTCCTTTGAGAATAGAATCTCCTATCACCAGCACTCACCTTTTTTGAGGTGTGTGTGTGTGTGCAGTCTGAGGTGCTTTTCTGTTTGTCTCAGGTGTGTTTGTTGATGTGACTTTTTTAGGGATATTTGGTGTTGTTTCTTTGCTAGGTGTCTGCATGTTTTCTTTGAGGGGGAGGTTGTGGGTCTGTGTATTTCCATCTAGGAGGAGAAATTGATTGCTCAGTTTTAATGGGGCTGCTTCTCGTTGGGTTAGATTGGGCAGTAGGGTTTTGTTAGATGTATGCTGCTGCTTCCTTTGAGTGTTATGTTTCCTTCTATGTACGACATACCTCCATTTGTCTTCCTCCAAGAGTTTATCAGTAGGGTTAAATCCTCTGGGAGTTATTTGTCCATTGTTTGATTCAGTTTGGGTACAGCTTTCTTGCGTAGGTTGGAGTTTGGCTAGAGTTGCCTTTAGATCAGAGATCCCCAACCTTTTGGGCACTAGGGGCCGGTTCCATGGAGAGAGGTTTTTCCACGGACCAGAGGCTGCGTGGTTTTGTGTGCTGCCTGCATCTCCTGGATGGGGCTTTGCTTGTTTGTGTGGACAGGTTGCTGGCATGCCGTGGCCCGGTACTGGTCCACGGACCGGGGGTTGGGCACCCCTACTCTAGATCCCTTAGTTTTTCCTCTAGTAGTTCACATAGTTTACATTTAATGCATGTATAATTTGGGTGTTCTTTGGGCATAAGCACATACAGTACATGGAACATGCATTGCATACCACAGTAGTATCTGTCGCCTGTTCCATGAATTTGTTATATGAAAATCCCTCTTTTATGGTTGGTGGATGTGCTTTGTTGTTAGCTATGCTTCTACCTTCTCTGTTCTAGGTAATTATGCCATTCGCAGTCCCTGGTCTACTGTTGTTTGCAGTCCCTCGTCTACTGCAGTCCATACCACCCGGTTTACTGCCATTCACACCACCTGGTGTACTGCTGTCCGCAGGTCCTGGTCTACTGCCGTCTGCAGATAACATATGTCAGTTCCTTCAGAACTTTGGGATGTAATATATCTGGTCCTTGTGAACTCATCTAGGGTGGACAGATGTTGTATTTCCATTTTCTTGCCTATCTTAACTTGTATTCCTTTTGTTTCTTTTATGGTTCTGCTTTTGGTAGGTTCAGCTATTTTTTTCCTTTTTGTGTGAAGACAAAGACAAAGACAAAGAATGAATTAAGCAGCTCTGCTTTCTCCCTGCTGCCCATCACTTCCTTGTCATCTTAGTAAAAAATTAAGTCCAATATAGCTAACCCTCTAGTTCCCTCTTCTACCTTTTGGGTATCAAAATTGTCAGCTGGACTTGTCAGAAACTTATTTGAACTCCACTTGATGCAGAGTTTGTCTCCCAGTTGATGTCAGGGCAATTAAAGTCCCCTATTACTACTGTGCTTTGTTTCCTGCATACATTAGTTAGCTGATTAGCAAAAAAATCATCTATTTCTTCTGCTTCATTGGGTGGCCTATAGTATACGCCTCTGACAATGTCATTCTTTTTTCCTTTTATATTAACCCATATGCATTCAAGGAGGCTTTTGTCCTTGGTTTTATAATTAGATACCACTGAAATATCCTTTTCATATCTTAATTAAAGTACATAGTTTCTCTTTAATTATTTAACTGTCATTTGTTTTTCCAGCATTAAATGATGCAACACATATTTTGAAGATCTTGGACAGACTTTTAAATCTGATATTTATTCTTATAAAAGTTGAAATAATCCTAGTGAGATAATTACCTATAAATCTTTATTTTCTAGTTCTTGGACTAAATAAATGTGAATGAATATTTTAGATAAAATCACAGTGTCTTTAAAATTATTTGATGCATTGCAATAAACCTTGGAATGATATGAAACATTATATAACACTATATACCGAAAGATGGGCATATCTCAATGTAATTATAATTTTCTATACTATAATCCACAGTTAATTAGGTTAATAAATTTACCAATGTTGAACAACTAATTTGTTGACAATATTCAGGGCATGGAGAATCCATTTCTGTTATTCAGTCATAATTTTTCATGTAGTAAATAGTTCAAATATGTTGAATCCAAAAATATTAAATTGTGTCTAAGTCAAATAATTAATATACATCCAGAATATTACAACCTTTAAATATTGCAAAGGCTTATGTTTTAATTATGGCTAATTTAATCTTATTCTAGTTGTATTTCCAGTGACAGAAGGATTTATTTATTCCTTTTCTGTACAAATGCAAAACAAACAGTAATCCAAAATATTATTTAGCAATAGCAATAGCACTTAAGATTTTTATACTGCTCCTTCATGCTTTACAGCATTCTCTGAATGGTTTACAAATGTCAGCATATTGCCCTCAATAATCTGGGTCCACATTTCACCGAACTCAGAAGGATGAAAGGCTGAGTCAACCTTGAGCTAGTCAGGATTGAACTCCAAGCTATGGGCAACCTGCAATACTGCATTCTAACCATTGTGCTACCATGGCTATATTATTTTTGTTATATAGTCAAAAGTATTTAAAATATGCATATGAAATTGATTTATTAATAACAGATATTTATAAAGACTGATTGCAGACTTTTAATCTCATTAAAAGGAATTGATGATCTCACCTTATAAATTGGGTGTCTGTAAGGCTGATAAATGCCACAGGTGCCATTTCGATATTAAAAAATATTGCAATTGTAAATCCTACGACAGGGTGGCAGTCCAGAGATGGTATTTTTCTTTTCACATACAAAATTTTCTCTCTCTCTCTCTCTCTCTCTCTGTGTGTGTGTGTGTGTGTGTGTGTGTGATGTGTGTGTGTGTGTGTGTGTGTGTGTGTGTGTATGTGTATATGCACATGCATGCGTGTGTGCACATGTTCAAAGTTTTTGACTGGGTCACTGCCTGGATCTTTTTTTTGGGAAGTGATTTGCTATTGCCTGCTTACTATGGCTGAGAGAAAGTGGCTGGCCCAATGTGCCTAAGCTGGGATTGAATTCACTCACTCTCCCAATTTCTAGCCTGATACTTTCACTATTATACCAAACTGGCTCTCTTAGAATGTGGCTAATTGAGAATGTTTTAAAATGTTAGTTATCAACTGCAGAGCACTAGTAATAGTGGAAAATATTTAGATTCCTGTTATTTGGGCATGTTCCAAATTTGTTGAATATTGGCTTTTCATTTATAAGTTTGTTAATAGTTTTGGGAAAGGAAATAAGATTTAACACTGTGGATGTGCTGTTGACCTATTCATGAATAACTTGGATTTTTGCCTGTGATGTATTAAAAAGACTTTTGTTATGATGGAAAAATATTGTTATTCTGAATTTAAAATATTGGATTGAAAATGTATATTCACTTTTTATTATGAACTGGCTGTGTATCAGTGTACACACTGAATTGGGTGTGAAAAATTATATGTAAGTTAGTATATTCTTAAATATTACTTTTTTATACTGCATATTTTACTTTTTCTTGTAAATTTTCTGTACTTAAGCTCTGGCCTCTCTCTCTATCTATCTAAGCTTGTGTATGTGTATGTGTGTGTTTTTGTGAACCATATGATATTAATTTATGATTCTTTAAATTTGCTGAATTAAACATATATACCTTGTCATCATCTTCACAAGTCATCACGTTGGAGAAGGGAATTTCAGCTTTAAACATTTTGCGACAGTGCATCAGCTGAACTAAGAGATAACAAACAGTCTTGAACTTCATTCTTTTGGCAGGCTTTATGTCAGAGAGAATAAGCCCTGGAAATATCTGGAAAGATATATATACATAAAGGAATGTTTATTTTTTTTATAAATTTATTATTTTTAAGTTGATGCCCAAAATGTATAGAAATTCATCACATACTATGGTAACATAAGCAGTGATTTTTCATAGAGCCAACCTTTTGACAGCATTATAGTATAGTCAGCTTAATTCTAACAGCAGCTCAGTTTAAGAAAAAAGATAATAATTGGTCCAATAGTATTCAATATGTTTTCTGGCTAACTGGAGAACTGAACCCAAATTCTCAAATAATCAGGAATCAGAAATATTATTTACAGTCTGAAGGGAGTCATTCACTGCATCAGCTTTTACAGAAAAAAAATAAAACTGACTATAAAATAAAAAAATCAAGTGATAAATAGCAATTATGTCACTAAAGGCCCATATCGGCAACAAAGTATAGTATAAATAAGTTTATAATGACCCACCATATGTATGTTCTTAATATATCCATGACCATGTTTTGTTATATTTACCAAAATCTACCCTTTCCTCTGAAATCCAACCCCATATACTGAATAATGGTACCAGTTTGGAACACAGCTTTCCAACATTGAGATAATATGCATCTCTAACAGCTTTATAATTTTCTTGGACAAAAGTTGAGATATAGGCAATTCCATTTAATTTTAACGTAATGCACTGCACAAAGATGTTTCCTTCTCCTTTACTGCTTGTTGTCCCCCCCAAAAAATAAATTCTGAAACTATAATTAGTTCAAAATAGGGAAAAGGTGGAGAAACCCTGTTTACTGTTTTCTCACTATAGGCAGTCCTCGAGTTACGAATGTAATGGAGCCTGCCCATTCCATTCATAACTAGAGAATTCGTGGGAGTGAATCTCATACCTTGAACGAGATCACTCCCTGCTCATTAAGACACTTGTGGCTCGTTAAGTGAACACGAGGTATCTCAGGGTGGGGAAGGCCATATGGGGGGGTGCTAGTGATGGAACAGGCCCTAAGTCCCCCCCACCGACTAAGATACCTCTCATACGTCCCCCTCCCTTCCTGCTTCATCGGACTCATTTATCTTGAAAATGTCTCCTCTCTGCCGCGGTTTCTGCCTTTGAAGGGATAGGAGAGACGATGGAAGCCCCTGGATGCCCATAATATCGCGTGAGTTCAGGCACCCATCCTCTTTTGCCTGGAATGGTGCACTTGAGAAACAGAGCCTTCTGCTCCATTTCTAAGTGTGCATTGGCAGCCATGTGGAGCTTCCAGTCTCTGTCAGGTCTCCATTTGGATAAAAAGTGTTTCAGTGCCTATGGAGTGCTTCAAAATGCAGGGATTCATTGCATTTTGAAGTGCTCCATAGGCAGTGAAACACTTTTTAACCAAACCGAGACCAGACAGAGACTGCAAGCTCTGTATGCCTGGAATGGGGCACTTGAGAAATGGAGACTTCTGCTCCATTTGTAAGTGCGCATTGGTAGCCATGAGGAGCTTCCAGTCCCTGTCAGGTCTCCATTTGGATAAAAAGTGTTTCAGCGCCTATGGGGTGCTTCAAAACCCAAGTCACTGGCGGCAGCAGCCACTTGAGTGGCCATGATCCCCCCTCCCCAGCCAGCCACACAGCCCACCCAACCTACTCCTTGCCTGACTGGCTGGCTGGCACAAATCCTGACCGCTCTTCTCCTTGCTGACTTCCCCACTCAAATGGCGACAGCAGCTTGAGTTTCTTGGCTCCATCTGAAACAAAGAAAGCAGACACAGCAGCAGGATTGCTGTCAAGAAGACCTGAGTGTGCTGCTCGCTCAAGTGTGTTGGCCTTATTGAAAGCAATCCCACTGCTGTGCCTTTGCTTTTTTCCACTCAGATGGAGCCGAGAAACCCAAGCCCCCACAAGGAGTCAGTACTTTGGTGAACATGAGCAACTTTAGCATCAAAATGTAAAAATGTATCACAATGGCTTGCCAAAATTTTTCTAGTTCATCATTATCCACCAAGGATTAGACTAACTTAATGTAACTGCTAGTCAATAGAATATTGATGCAGTAAAGATGCAGAGACACTAATGCTTTGGCACTTTTGTTATACAGTATAGACATACACGAGTCTTATGAATGTTCAGTCTTGTGCATTTTGCATCTCCCTTGACTGGTGCTATAGGCATTGCTTTTTTTTTTTTTGCTTCATCTCTGGAAGCCAAGGGGATTCCTGAGATTGGCAAACAAAAGATCTTTGGTGCTCCCCTTGATCAGACTTCTAACAGAACAGCAAGTGTGCTGGGAAAACTGCCTAAGCAGTGACTGTCATTGGACTAAGGATCTATTGCTCAATGAATGATTATAAAAAGGGGAATATGAAGAAAACATTATAACCTTGACAGATATTGGAAACATATATTCTTTAGAGATCTTTCTATAAAGTGATTTGGGAGCTACACCTGTTAAAATCTGCCTAAAAGAATTGTTCTGAAAAATTAAAGCAAACTCTCTGTATATGGATCATAGTAGAACATAGAATAATATGGTTGGAAGGGATCTTGGAGGTCTTCTAGTTAAACCTCCTGCTTAAGCAGGATATCCTATACCAGGGCTTTTCAACCGATGGTACGCGTACCACTTGTGGTACATTAACAACTGGCAGGTGGTACGCAGCCCTGCCTAGCCAAGTGTAGTGGGGGAGGGAAAGAGCCAGCGCAGGCAAGGACTTACTGTGAGAGAGTCCTCTAGAGCTGCAGAGTGCCTGGGGCGAGACAAAGGGCCCAGGTTCACTTCTGGCTCACCCTCCCCCATGAGAAAGGAGGAGGAGGGGGGCAGAGAAGGAGAGGCTATAAAAGGAGGCAGTTTGGGCAGGAGAGGGAGACAGAAAAAAAGCAGCAGCCTTGGGAGGAGGTGGAGTCAGCTCTAGCTGCACCGAAGGGAAAGAAGAAGGAAGAGGAGGGTGGGGGGAGAGGAGAGGAGAGGAGATCAAGCAGGCCAGCCATGAGCCGATCTACAACTGCTGTGGCAGCCACCTGTACTGGCAGCAGCAAACAGGCAAGAAATGCAGTGGGGGAGGGGCGCCCTCCAAGAGGAATGAAAAAAGGCAGCAATGGCTGGAGGAGAGGCATGGGGGAGGGAGGGAGGGAGATGGACAGTGGAAGGATTCTTATGTGCTTTTGTGACTTTGAAGTTCTGGGATTTGTGCAATGTGGGCTTTGTGTTCTTAAGGAGTGTTTGACAATTTCTATTTGGCTGATGGCTGATGTCTCATGTTAGCTTCTATTGCTCTGCTATTGTTAGCTGTAAGTTTTGCTGCAAGGGATTTTGAAGTATTTTTCTCCTGAATGGATTTTGCCTGTAGCATTCCTTTACTTATGAATGGAGCCATTTAGGGAGGCTGCCTTAGCTGGCAGCCAGTACTTAACTACATTTTTTTTTTCTTCCTTAAGTGCCTGCTGCGCTCCTTAAATTTCCATTCTAGCTAGTAGCTAATTCTTAAAGGGGAATGCACCTTTTTAAGCTAGTTCCCTCAATGGCTTCTCTTTTCTGTCTCTGGAGGCTTTTTCCTTGTTTGATGAATATATGGAAGAGAAAATATGGGGGGGTCAAATTCTTCCTTCAGAAGGAGGTGGGCATGAGAAAGAGGGAGGCAGGGAGGAAGTCTCACCTTAGCATGTGGCCACCAGCAGCCCTGCCATTGACTTTGCTTGTCAAAAGGTTGCAAAAGGGGATCACATGACCCTGGGACACTGTGACCATCATAAATATGAATCAGTTGCCAAGCATCCAAATATAAATCACATGACCCTGGGCATGCTGCAATGGTCATAAGTGTGAAAAATGGTCATAAGTCATTTCAGTGCAATTGGAACTTTGAACAGGGGTTTTTTTTTTGGTCAAGTTTTTGACACCTTGCTAGGTGGTACTTGAATATTGCCATATCCTAAAAGTGGTACAATCGGTGAAAAGGTTGAAAAGCCCTGATCTAGACAACTATCTGCTAACTGTAGCACATAGACACTTCTCCCAGATACTAGCAATTCAATTATTAGCAACCTCTTTGCACTCTGTTACCATATGCCAAAATTGATGCTTTCTCCTCTTTTGGGGTTTTTTAATTCTTAAAATCAAGCATCTTAAAAGGGCAGGATAAGACAGAAAAATATACACATAACACAAACTTTAGAAATACAATAATATAAAAGTGACTATAGAAAGAAAGAAATGTAAATTTAATCTTTTAAGGACACAAAGAATGGGAGTACAGGTAGTCCTCAACATTTGAGCACAATTGAGCCCAATATTTCTATTGCTATGCAAGACAGTTATCAAGTGAGATTTGCTCCATTTTACAACCTTTCTTGCCACAGTTATTAAATGAATCACTGCAGTAGTTAAGTTAGTAACATGTAGTGAATCTAGCTATAACTTTGATTGTCAGAAGGTTGTAAAAGATTATTAGATGTCCCCAGGACACTGCAACTGTCATAAATACATGCCAGTTGCCAAACATCTAAATTTTGATCACATGACCATAGGGATGCTGCAATGATCATAAGAGTGAAAAACAGTCATTAGTAACTTTTTCCAGTGCCATTGTGACTTTGAACTGTCACTAAATGAATGGTTGTTAAGTTGAGGACTTATAAAACAAAAAACATAACCATGAAGTTGTTCTTATCTATAAAAATATGAAAAATAAATAGCATTTTGTACAATTTCCTTATACAAACTTTTTTCCTTGTGGAAAAAAGTTGAATAGTTCATAGTAAAAACAGAGAAACTTTCCATTCTTGAACATAGCATTTCAACACAAACAACATTTCCAATTCAATGAGTTTATCATCTGTTTATTATTTCACTATATAATCTAAGTATGTGTCAATTAAAAAATCTAATACATAATTAGTAAAAATCAAGTTCAAACCTTTCTCCGATGAGATGGCACAATGAAAAAGGTTTCAATATTATGCTTCTTTAAGAAACTGTTCCTTTCATAGCCATATCCGGGCTCCACCTCATAGTCACCATTTAGGCACTCTAATGTGGTTTTTGTTACATGCACTTTTCTAGATACAAATAAAAAACAGTTGTTTAATACTATGATCCATTAGCTTTCTTTATAGAATTCAGTCTGAATCTTCTTTCTTGGTACATGAAGATCAGCCCTTCCATTTTATCCCAAAAGATTTTCTTTTCAAACACAAATTGAGTGTAGACCAAACACAAAAAGTGAATGCAATGGAAAATAAAGTTGATCCAGACCAAAATCAAAACCAATTAGTAGACCCTGGAAAACAAGAAGTGATGGAAGGATAAGCTGCACAAAATTTGGATTCCTCGTCCTTTTAAAATAAAAAAAAATGGATCCAATCCAATTGAAAGCAGAAAAAAGTATTTCATTATTTGAGGAAATTAAATCTAGAAGAAATGCACATTAAAATAAAATAGAAAATATTTGGTTAATAAAATATTAGGAGAGGAATTTATCTCAATGGGACTAAACAAGAGAAATGAAGTTGTCTTATATGTAAAATCTCAGCTTAAACTTAAATTTGTAATATGAGATGAATATGGTAGATTGTAGCAATAAAAGTGGATGGAAAGGGATAAAGATAATGGTAGTAGGAATTTATGTACCAAATGAAGACAAATCAAAATTTCTTGAATATTTTATGAACGAATTAATATCATTTACTTATGAAAATTGGTATCTGCTTGATGACTGTAATGGAGTAACTTTTCTGACTTGACAGAAGATCAAATGAAGGGTAAAACTCCTACAAGATAAACTAATACAAGTCTTTTTTGAGTTGATGGACAATTTAACTTTGGTTGTCTTGATACAAAGGTTCAAAAATAGATTAACAAGAGACTATACCTTATTACAGAAATTACCCAAATTAGCAGAGAGATATACTATTATGCTGATATATGCAGATGATGCAGCAATTCTCTCAAGGATACGCATTGGATTCGAGAACTCCAAATACCTTCATACATTATTGTAAAGAGAACCACTTGGAAATCAACTATTCTAAAACTAATAATGGCATTTACAAATTGCCCTAAAAAGCCTACCTGGATTATTAATAACCATTCCATTGAGCAAGTGCAATGCTTCTTATGCAGGATCCAATGTGGGTCGGTCACAGGAACCCGAGGTTTTGTCTTCCAAGCTTTCGGACTTGTGATGGAGCCCATCTTCAGGGAACTTCTCTTTAGCAGAGTGTGTGCTGTTCTGTGTGTAGTATTTAAATAGTGCTGTCAAGCTATGAAGATTGCTTGTGCTAGGATAGCTATGCTGCTTCTAGCTTGCCAACAGTTACAAGGGGGAGGGGAGTGTATGGAATGCACAGGTGGTTTCTATCCATATGGGAAGCAAGGTCGCAGAAGAGATGTTATGGCGAGCAGAGACTTTCTTCTCATAACAACTGCCTGAAGAATAATTGGAAAATGTGACCTGAACTGTCAGAGAAGAGAGGGAAGGTTTTATTCTTTTAATTATCTTTCTGGCACCAAATTGCCAGAGCTGATTTTCTATTCATCAGTGCCAATATACTGTACTCAATAAAGTTTTGCATTAGAGATTGGAATGTCTCAGCTGTGCTTGCTTTGTTGGGATCATCAGTCAGAACTTTGACACTAAATCAGCTCTCATTTAAATCCAATTCTAACTAAGGGGTCCTGAGCCCCTATGTCCCACCTGGCCAACTCCAGAGTGGTTGTGAAGACTCAGGGAAAGATGCCAGAGATGGAGTAACCAGCAAAAGCTGGGATGGGGTCAACAGGCGGGACCCTAACTGGAGCTGTGAGCAACTCTGGGACCCAGCTACCTTCGACACGCCCTAAAGTGAAAGAGGAGTGGACGGAGCCAGTGCCAATGCTGGAATGGGCAGGGGTGACGACAGCCTTCAACCAACCAAATCTGGAGGGATGGCAAGAAGGAGCACGCAAGGTGTCCAAAGAATTCCCCTTGATCTATCCCAGGGCTGAATTCACCCGAGAGACAAAATGGTGGGAGTGGAGAGCCTCGGAGTGGGAAGAGCCGATGGAATGGAGGTACTTGCCCCCACGTGGCAGCCAGTCAGTCAAGCAGTTGAGACAGAGGTTCAGCAGCCTGGAGGTGCAAGGAGGAGGACTGGCCTGGAGGATACATCTACCCCTTCGGCAGAGATCTGATCAGCCTTCAACACCAGCGCCAGCACCCTCACCCCAAATCCTACTGAGAGTAGCGGCAACCAAGGCTGGGGTAATGGCTAGCCCCCAGTTGATGGCTTCTCCCCAGCCAGTCCCAGTCCAGGCCTCGGGGCCCACAGTCCTTGACCAGCAGCAACCCCACCACCTGGGATGGCTGGTCCACAACCACTATTGTGGCCAATGTATGGCGCCCAGCCATGGATGTTTCCCTATGGCATGGGATGGCCGCTGAGATATTGGGGTGCCCCGAGGTTTTCACCAGTCCCTCTGATCAAGGCCACCTTTGATGGCGACCTGGAAAAGCTGGTGATTTTCCTGAATCATATCTGGTCACACCTGGACTGACTTGGAGGAGCTTATGCTGACGATGAGGCTCACATGGATACCACCATGGCCAACCTTGAAGGGGAAGAGGCAGAATGGGTGACTGTTCTCCATGACGAAGGCGCCCCCAAGCTGGGTGATCCTGAAGCATTTTGGGAGAGCTCAGGGCCCAATTTGGCGATACCACACAGACACAATGCGCAGAGGCTGAGGTTCGCAATATAAGGCAAGGAAGCAAGCCCATGGCGGAATACATCAGAGAGTTCAGGAGGATCGCAGGAAGACTGAGGCATTGGCCAGAGCAACTCCTGACACACTACTTCAAGGATGGCTTGAACCGTGAATTGTACCATACATACTTATCTAGAGGAATACCAAACCAGCTCAACAACTGATACCAACTGGTGATGAATGTGGAGTTCGACCTGATGGAGTACAAGGGGAGCAGGAGGCTTGAGACCTGTCTGAAGAGGAGCCAAGAGAAGCGCACACTAGGTAGAAGCAGTCTGTGGCACTATCTCCTGCCCCGGCCGAACCCTCAAGACGTGCTCTCAGTTTGTGCTTCTGTTGCGGTCAGGAGGGCAACCAAGCCGCTCCGGCACCCAGAGCAATGCTGTCAGCCCTGCCTCTCTGAAGGCCAAAAAAAACACCAAAAAAGGGAAAGAAAAGTTGTGTGTGGCTTGTCAGACCTCGAGGTCTCCCCCCTGAAAGTGAAGGGGAGGGAACACTGACTGAAGAGAAGCTGAAGTTGAAACTCCATAAGAGTGACAGTGAGGGTGAAGACAACCCAATGGTGAGTGGACCCATCAGCCCCCTTGCAGCCCAATTGGAACTTGTAGCACCAAATTTGGGGCAAGAAGGATGGTGAAGGCCCTAATAGACTCAGGATCACCTGATATCTAATCAGCCTGCCAACAGTGCAGAAGCTAGGGTTGTGAGTGAGAAAGCTAAGGCAGCCCATGAAGTTCAAGCAGGTTGACAGCTCCCTGGTGGGGGGCTTGGCTACCTTCTACTTAACTGAGCCAATGCACCTGAGGTCCCCATCAGGGGACCACCAAGAGACTATTTGTTCATGGTTGCCCCGAAAATGGCCAAGGAGGTGATTTTTAGGATTATCCTGGCTAGCTAAGTGGAGCCCCAAGGTCCATTGGGAAAAACCCATGAAACTAGTAGTAATGAAAAAGAGAAGCCCTGATCTTCCAGGGAAGAAGAGCGGGTCCACACTGGAAAGAAAGAAAAAGAGAAACCCCGAACATAGCAAGGCTGTGTCAGAGCAGGGGGAGGCGAAGCAGGCCCTCCCAAGAGAATACCAAGACCTCATGGAGGTGTTCAGTGTGACGTGCTGCCCCCGCACCACCCCACAGACTGTGCCATCAAGATCCTGCCTGGAGTGAAACTTCCAAAGCCAAAGTTGTATTCCATGATCCCAAGGGAGATGAGGGAGCTGAGGGACTACATCGGCAAGAATTTGGTGAGGGCTTTTATCCAAGTGGCAAAATCCTGAGTGGCAGCCCCTGTGCTATTCAAAGAGAAGAAAGATGGGTCGATGAGATGGTGTGTTGATTTCCATGGGATTAATGAAGTATGCATGGAAAATACATACCCACTCCCCTTTACCGACATGTTGGGACACTTAGCCAAAGGGAAAATCTTCATGAAACTAAACCTGAGGGAGGGATACTATCGAGTGAGAATTAAGGAAGGCGGCAAATGGAAAATTGCCTTCAACTGCCCGGTAGGGAGCTATCAATTTAAGGTACCAGCCATATTTATGCAGCTCATGAACACATGAAACTTGTGCGACAGATGCTGAAAAAACTTTTGGATGCTCAGCTATATGCCAAACTGTCAATATGAGAGTTTCACAAGACCAGCCTAGATTAACTGGACTACAGAGTGTCATGCGAGGGGGTGGAGATGGACCTGGAAAAACTGAATTCCATCCTGGAATGACAAACCCCTCGGACCTGCAGAGCTTTTTGGGATTCACAAATTTCCACAGGCAGTTCATCCTCTCCTTTGCCAAAATTGCACTGCCAATTACAGGACTGCTGAAAATGGGGGGGAGGGGGAGAGAAGCCTTGGCCGCACCAGCCCTTGAACTAGCCGATGGAATGCCAAGCGGCATTTGAAAAATTAAAGGACTTATTTGCAGCCAAACCAATTTTAAAATACCCAAACCCTGAGAAGCCATTTGTAATTCAAGCAGATACCAGCGATGTAGCCATAGGAGCAGTCCTCCTCCAGCAAAACCAGGAGGGGAAGCTGCAACAGTGCGCATACATATTCCGTAAGCTGAACCAGACCAAGAAGTGATCTGTGGGAGAAGGAAGCCTTTGCCACGAGGTGGGTGCTTTTAACTTGGAGGCAATTTCTTGAGGGGAGTAAAATCCTGTTCAAGTTGTGGACTGACCATAAAAACTTGGAGGATTTGAAAAACCCCTGCAATTCCAGTGGGCTCAGTATTTCAACCAGTTTGATTTTGAGTTGAAGTACATTCCGGGGGGGGGGAGGAATTTCCTGGCGGACACCTTGGACCTCAATATAAAAGTAATCGAGAAGATGTGGTGAACTCCATCATCCCCACGAGGCAGTGAGTGGCACAAGCCACCACCAGGTGGCAAGAGAAGAAAAGGAGCTCACCTCCTGCTAATGCTTTTGCGCAGCAATTAAAACAGGAGCTACAGGATGTGTGGTTTGGGGCTAATCAGAGAGAGCTAACCCCGAGGGAGGGGTTGGCATGGAAGGGGAACAAGCTATATGTCCCAGACAGCTTGCAGCTATAAGTTTTGCAACATAGCCATGATGCCAAGCAAACTGGCCAGTTTGGATTTCTTTGCATCTAGCCAACTGTCAGTTCTGTTGACCCGGAATTAGGAGACAGTATAGGAAGTATCAATTGTGAATATGTGCAGATGGCCTGCTGTCTTTGGGCACTTGCAGAGTCCTGAATGCAGGGTCATGAAAGGACAGCAAGGAAAACACCCAATGTCCTAACCCACCCAAGAACATACGATATCTTTAGGGAAACACCCAAAAGGGAACATGTTTAGCTGCTTTCTCCCTTCTTATCTATAGTGTGCCAGACTTACTGGGTGAAATCTTTATCTTATGTGTGTCAGCTTTGCTGGATGGGTTGCTTATGTAATCAGAAAGAATAAATACAAGGATTTCTTGTCATTCTTGGCTTCATTTAGAGGAGTCCATCTTTGTTCAGCTGAATAAAAACGTAAAAGCTTAAAGGTAACTTCTGGTTTCCTGTATTTTTTATCAAGCAAAACCTCAGAACCTGCATATCATTTTTGGTGGCCAAAGATGAAAAAGGACATTGAAAGCTACATGAAAAGCTGTGCAGTGTGTACAGCCAGTAAGAGAATGCCAGGGTTGTTGCAGCAGGTTGCCGTCCCAACCAGACCCTGGGAGGAGATAGCCATGGACTTCATCGTGGAATTACCAGAGAGTGGGGGGAACATTGTGATTTGGACTGTCGTGGACCTGTTTTCCAAGCAAGCCCATTTCATCACATGCCCTGGACTCCCCTCAGCCCAGAAGCTAGCAAAGATGTTTTTGAAGCACATCTACTTGCTATATGGGGTGCCCAAGCATATCATCTCAGACCAAGGGGTTCAGTTCACTGGTAGATTCTGGAGGGAGTTTGTGAGGATTGGGTCCTCCCAGGGGCTTAGTTCGGCTTTTCATCCAAGTATGAATGGGGCCACAGAAAGAACCAATGCAATGGTGGAATAGTACCTGCGTTGCTATGTGAACTACCAGCAATCTAACTGGGCAGGACTCCTGCTGTTTGCTGAAGTGGCATATAATAACACAGTGCATAGTAGCACAGGTTTCACCCCTTTCAAAGTAGCCACAGGGCTAGAGTTCGCACCTATGCCAGAATGCCCTCAGGTGCCTCCTTTCTCAGGCACTTTAGCCGAATAGATTTGTTCCAGAAGGTCTAGAGCAATGTAAGGAAAGCCCTAACCAAAGCAACAGAAAGCCAAAAGAAGCAGGCAGACAAGAAGTGATCTCCTCAAGGAACGTTCTGTGTAGGAGACAAAATGTATCCATCTACAAAATACCTAAAGTTGAGACTGCCTTGCAAAAAGCTAGGTCCGAATTACATAGGGCCTTTTCCCATTGTAAAGGTCATCAATCCGGTCACAGTAGAGTTAAAGCTGCCCAGAATATTGGGTAAAGTATAACTGGTATTCCACTGAAGCCTGCTGAAACCTTTTCAGGGCACCAGGATGAGACTAGTTGAGAAAGAAGCCCCAGCCCAATAATGGGGGTGGGGAGACAAACTATGAAGTAAACGGGTCCTAGATTCTAGGATCCATAAGGGGAAGTCCAGTGGAGAGGTTATGCAATCTCAGAGACTAGATGGACAAAGGCCCATAATGTTAAGGCGGATTGCTTAGTAGAAAAGTTCCATAGGAGATATCCCCGGAAGCCAGGACCCTCACAAGAGAACTAATGTATGCTAAATGTTTTTCAGGTTTCTTCCAGTTTCTAGGGGTCCAGCCTATCAAGCTATGACGATTGCTTGCACTAGGACAGGCATGCCACTTCTAGATTGCCAACAGTTAGGAGGGGGGAGGGGAGCATATGGAATGCACAGGTGGCTTCTATCCATATGGGAAGTAAGGTCGCAGAAGAGATGTTATGGCGAGCAGAGACTTTCTTCTCATAACAACTGTCTGAAGTTGGACAATGTGACCTCAACTGTCAGAGAGGGGAGGAAAGGTTTTATTCTTTTAATTATCTTTCTGGCACCAAATTGCCAGAGCTGATTTTTTTATTCATTGGTGCCTATATGCCGTACTCAATAAAGTTTTGCATTAGAAATTGGGATGTCCCAGCTGTGCTTGCTTTGTTGGAATCATCAGTCGGAACCTTGACAACTGTCTGTTGTATGTGGCTTTTTAGATGTTGATTGATGGCTGGCTATTAAGTCATTGGCTGTCTTTTGCTTGTGTTGCCCAGCCCTCATCTTCTTCCCTGAAGTTTCCTGAAGATGGGCTCCAGCACAAGTCCCAAAGCTTGGAAGACAAAACCTCTGGTCAAGGTCACCAACCCAGATTGGATCCTGCAACATTATCCTGGGACACATATATTCAACTTCATTTGAAATGCTTCTCATATATGGGAGTAATCTTTCAGGGTAATGGACATAAAAGGGCTCATGTGAACTATGTTTCACAAAATGCACACAGGAGTACAGCAGCTATCTTAAGATTTTATTATGCCAGTGGAGGCACTACATACCTGCAGCCATCAATTTTTCCGAGGCTAAGTCTCTAGCTTAGCGTTCCCCAACCTTTCCAGCTTTGCGAACTAGCGGGGCAGGTGGGGGAGAGGGCATGGTTCTGTGTAAGTGGTGGGTGAGCATGCACATGCAGCTCCATTTGTGCAAATAGTGGGCATGCACGTCCACCACTTGCACAAATGGAGCTGCATGCATGTGCATGCTCACTCACTGCTTCTGCAGCCTTGTTCTAAACAGGCTGCAGCCTGGTACTGGGTTATGGCCCATGGTCTGGGGACCCCTATTATACCCAATTATTATATGGTGTACAACTCAGACCAACTTCTAATCTCATACCATTAGAACTTGTCCAGTCTAAATTCCTGAAAGTAATTTTTCAAATTCCACACTGTGTCTCTAATACCTCATTATGCATGGAGGCTGGAATGATGAGAATGGAGACCAGAATTTGGCAAGGTATGCTATTCTATTGGGTGAAACTGATATTTCTCCCTACAGGCTTAGAGCCTCTGGTATTAAAAGATAAGTTTTGGAAACAAGCTGTTTAGAACAAGCTCTCTCTCTTAGGACTCTTCCCCCACTTAACTATTATCTCTGAGCTATGATACAAAAATATACCATACTCTTTATGAATTTGCCCTTGTGATTCAGGACAAGTAGAAACTATTGAACATGTTATTTTGTACTGCCAGTTTTACACAGCATCCCAAAATATTCTAGTTGCTCAACTTTAGTTACTCTCAGACAGGATGGCTATGCATAAGATGGAGAAAATGGAAAGAACATCAGGAGATGCAGAATCTTTAAGACCCCTTTTGGATGAATATGCAGCTAAAAAACATGAACTAATTCAGGCAATGGAAACAAAGCTTGAATCCAAACTTGATACACTTTCATTTGACTGGAGATATCAAACAGGCGAAGGATAGAGTGGATCTTATGGAGCACAAACTGGAGAAGAAAGATGTTTTGTATGAAGCTGATCTGCATGAAAGGGCTCTTTTGGAATCTCACTTAAAGAACTTCAATTAAGATTTTGAGTAATTCCTGAACTGTCTGGAGAGGATATTAGATTAAAGGATGATTAAAGCTTTGGCTCAGTTAATTAATTGGGAAGAAAAGATCCTTGACTTGGAAATAGACAAAGTATATCGAGTAAACTCCAGATTTGTTACTATGAGAAAATTACCAAGGCACACCTTAGTTCATTTTGTAAGAAGAATGATGAGAGACCATATTTTTGATTGCCACTTTAAATCCAAACTAAGAATGAAAAACGTGATATAATCATTTTGAAGGAAATTCTGATTAGAATTCTGAGAAAAAGAATTTTGAAGAAGAGAAAAATTCCCTTTGCTGGGATAAACTTGAAAGAGTGATACTCATTTATCAAGAGCAAAGACTCAGACTGAATTTCATAGAAAAAGCCAAGCATTTGTTGATCAGACATAAACTAATTTCGGACTCAGATGAAGAAATGGACACAGATAAGAAATCAGAGGCAGAACAACTTCAAAAAGTTGACACTGAAGAAGATGCGGCTGAGATGTTGGTATAGAAATTGCCATTTTTTCTAAAGATGGAGATTAAGTCTTTTACATAGAATATTAATGGGGCAAATGCCCCATCTAAGCATAACAAACTATTTCATTACATGAGGAAACTCAATGTTGATATAACTTGCCTTCAAGAAATACATATCAAGAAACAAGATAGAAATACATTCTAAATAAACGATTAGGGGAGTAATTTATATCTGCTGGTTTAAAAAACATCAATGTAGTTGTTTTATATATAAAACCCCAATTTAAATCTAAGTTGCTTTTATTAGATGAATATGGTAGATTTGTAGTAGTGGAAATTGATTTAACAGAATAAAATCAACTGTAGTTGGACTTTATGTGCCAAATGATAATAAAAGTAAATTTTTTGAATAACTTATGAATCAATTACTGCCCTTTTTGTATGAAAATTGGCTTATGCTGGAGAACTGGGATGGAGTGACTTCTCCAGTTTTGGATAGAACACTTATCAAAGGGATTAAATCCTCCCAGGGTAAATTACCAAAGACTTTTTTTTTGAGATGATGGACAACTTAGTATTAATAGATTCGTGGAAGCAAAGAAATGGCTTTGCTAGAGAATATACTTTTTTTCAGAAAGACATAAATCCTTTTCAAGGATTGATATGATATGGACTTCAAAAAACCTTGGAAATAAAATTCTAAACGTTGACATTTTGCCTAAATTGTTTTCTGATCACAACCCAGTTCTTTTGATATTTAGAAAAAAGAGTTTGAGTTACAGATGGAGATTAAATGAATCTATTTTGAAAAAGGAAACAATTGTAAAGGAGTATAAAAAAATTAAAGGAATATTTTGATAATAATCTAGTAAAGGGACAAATTTAATGACTGTTTGGGATATTAGTAAAGCAGTTATGAGGGGTTATTTTATACAATAAAATTGCCTAGAGAAGAAAAAATCCCAGGAAAAGATGCAAACGATATTGGATGAAATGAGACAGAAAGGAATTAAATTTCAAAAGACATCTAGGGACTCTAACATTTTACATCAAATTAAACTGTTGTTGCAACAACTGTCTATGTTAACCGTTCAAGAAATAGAAATAAAATGGAATTATGTGAAGCAAAGACATTTCGAATTTGCAAATAAACCAGAAAGATTGCTGGCATATAAACTAAGAAAGAAAAGGGAAAAGAGAATGATCAAGAAAATTTGTGAAGGCAACAATATATTAAAAAGTCTTTTTATAATTTTTATTCCAATTGTATAAAAAGCAGGAGTTAGATATGTCTAAAATAGATGAATATTTGTTAAGACAATGGTTGCCTAAACTTTCACAAACTCAGAGACAACTTCTGAATGACCCAATAACTACCTTTGAAATATCAGAAGCTATAAAAAAATGAAATCAGGTAAAGCTCCAGGTCCAGATGGTCTTACAATCCAATATTATATATGCTTCAAAAATGAACGTCTTCAACCACAAAAGGATATAATATTACGGAGGGAAAGATACTTCAAACGTGGAAAGAAGCCAATATTGTGTTACTACGAAAGGAAGGTCAAGATGCTACGAAGATAAAGAATTATAGACCAATCTCATTATTAAAGAATGACTATAAACTCTTTGCTGCAGTTTTGACAGAAAGATTAAAGAAGAGTTTACAGGCATATATTCCCAAAGATCTAGCTCACTGTCAAAAAGATAGTTAAGGGGCAATGTGAGGACTGTTTTGAATATTATTGAATATTTACAAAACCATAAAGAGAATCATGCAGCTTTAATATTCTTAGATGCAGAGAAGGCCTTTGACAATCTAAATTGGACTTTGATGTTTAAAATTCTGGAAGAAATGGACTTTGGAGAGAATTTCATTCAAGGGGTTAAAGCTGTTTTATATATCACAGCAAGTGAAAATTGTTGTTAATGGTGACTTAACTAATTCATGTGAAATTCAAAAGGGTACGAGACAAGGATGTCCTTGTCTCCTTTGTTGTTTATTTTGGTGTTGGAAGTTTTGAACAGAAATATCAGGCAAAATGAGAGTATCGAGAAGGAAGTTTATAAAGTTAGGGCATTTGCTGATGATTTGGTTATATTCTTGCAAGACCCCCAAAATAATATAGAATATTTGATGAGGAAATTAAATGAGTTTGGGGGGTTTAGCAGGTTTTAAAATAAACAAATAGAAAACAACAATGCTTATTAAGAAAATGACCTCACAATATTGTGATATATTGACTAAAAAGTCTGGTGTTAGGGTTGAGAAAACATTGAAATAATTGGGTATCATATGACAAACACAAAACTGTTTCAACAAAATTATGTACCATCTCTGGAATAATATTTAAAAGTACTTATTAAGATGGGATAAACTGTATTTATCAATATTGGGTAGAATTTCTGTAATTAAGATGAATGTCTTACCGAAGATGCTTTTTTTGTTTCAGACATTACCAATATTGCAACTGATACTCCATTTAAACAAGGGCAGATGAATATTTCTAAGTTTATATGGCAAGGGAAAAAAACCCAATAGATATAATCTACTGCAAGATGTTAAGGAAAAAGGCGATTTGAGTATTTCAATACTTGTTTGGTCTGGCTAAAAGAATGGGTGAACCTCTTGAATAAGAGGCTACTTGATTTAGAAGGTCATGAATTAAGATTTGGATGGCATGGTTATTTATGGTATAACAAGATTAAAGTAAATGTTGATTTTAATAACCAGTTTGTTAGAAATAATAATAATAATAATAATAATAATAATAATAATAATAATAATAATAATAATAATAATAATAATAATAATAATAATAATAATAATAATAATAATAATAATAATAATAATAATAATAAAAGTTGGAAGGGACCTTGGGGTCATCTAGTCCAACCCCCTGCTCAGGCAGGAAACCCTATACCATTTCAGACAAATGGCTGTCCAGTCTCTTCTAAAAACTTCCAGTGTTGGAGCATTCACCGCTTCTGGAGGCAGGTTGTTCCACTGGTTAATTGTTCTAACTGTCAGGAAGTTTCTCCTTAGTTCTAGGTTGCTTCTCTCCTTGATTAGTTTCCATCCATTGCTTCTTGTCCTGCCTTCAGGCGCCTTGGAGAATAGCTTGCCTCCTCTTCTTTGTGGCAGCCCCTGAGTATTGGAATACTGCTATCATGTCCCCCCCTCTCCTTCTCTTCATTAAACTAGACATACCCAATTCCAGCAACGTTCCTTATATGTTTTAGCCTCCAGTCCCCTAATCATCTTTGTTGCTCTTCTCTGTACTCTTTCTAGAGTCTCAACATCTTTTTTACATCGTGGTGACCAAAACTGGATGCAGTATTCCAAGTGTGGCCTTACCAAGGCATTGTAAAGTGGTATTAATACTTCACGTGATCTTGATTCTATCCCTCTGTTAATGCAGCCTAGCACTGTGTTGGCTTTTTTGGCAGCTGCAGCACACTGCTGGCTCATATTTAAGTGATTGTCCACTAGGACTCCGAGATCCCTCTCACAGTTACTACTATTGAGCAAGGTACCCCTATACTATACCTGTACATTTGGTTTTTCTTGCCTAAATGTAGAACCTTACTTTTTTCACATTGAATTTCATTTTGTTAGATATCGCCCATGTTCAAGTCTGTCCAGTCCTCCTGTATCTTAAGCCTGTCTTCTGGAGTGTTGGCTATTCCTGCCAGCTTGGTCGTCTGCAAATTTGATGATTTCCCCATCTATCCCCTCGTCCAAATCGTTGATGAAGATGTTGAAGAGCACTGGGCCAGAACAGAGCCCTGGGGCACCCCACTACACACTTCCCTCCATGTAGATGCGGTTCCATTGAGGACCACACGCTGAGTACGGCCGGTCAGCCAGCTACGGATCCATCTGGTGGTGATGCTGTCTAACCCACATTTTTCTATCTTATCAAGTAGTAGGTTGTGATCTACTTTATCAAATGCCTTACTGAAGTCCAAGTAAATTATATCCACAGCATTCCTCTGGTCCACTAATTTTGTCACTTGGTCAAAGAATGCAATAAGATTTGTCTGGCATGATCTGTTTTTGACAAACCCATGTTGGCTTTTAGTAATAACTTTGTTTGCCTGTAGGTGTTCGCTGATTCGTTGTTTGATTATCTTTTCCAGAAATTTCCCAGGTATTGAGGTCAGGCTGATAGGTCTGTAATTTCCTGGATCCGTTTTTTTTCCTTTTTTGAAGATGGGAACTACATCAGCTCTTTTCCAGTCCTCTGGTAGTTCCCCAGTGCTCCAGGATCTTTGAAAAATATAGTTCAGTGGTTCTGAGATCACATCTGCCAGTTCCTTGAGAACCTTGGGGTGTAATCCATCTGGTCCTGGTGATTTGAACTCGTCTAGGCTAGACAGGTGCTCACTTACCATTTTCTTGCCTATCTTAACTTGTGTTTCTATTCTGGTTTTTATGGCATTATTTTTGATAGGTTGGTCTGTTTTTTTCCTTTGTGTAAAGACAGATGCGAAAAACGAGTTAAATAGTTCTGCTTTCTCCCTGTTGTTTGTCACCTTCTTGCCACTGTCATCCTCTAATGGACCAATCATTCCCTTCACTTTTTTCTTGTTTTTTATATGTTGAAAGAAGCTTTTTTTGTTATTTTTGACTTTGGTCGCAAGCCTTAGTTCATTTTGAGCCTTAGCTTTCCTCACTTCATCTTTGCAGGCTCAGGCTATTTGCTGATATTCTGACTTAGTTATGTGTCCCTCTTTCCACTTTTTATAATTGTCCTTTTTATCTTTCAATTTATCAGAGAGTTCTTTATGCAGCCATGCTGGTTTCTTTTGAGAGCTGTTATTTTTCCTCTTTGTTGGTATTGTGCTAGACTGGGCTTTTTTAATCTCACTTTTCAAAATTTCCCAAGCTTCTTGAGTTGTTTTCCCCTGGAGGATTCTCATCCATGGAATCCTTCCCAAGCCCTCTCTAAGTTTATTGAAATTAGCTCTCTTGAAGTCCAAGACTCTAGTTTGACTGTGTTCTGTTGCTTGTGCTTCCATAATATTGAATTCCAATATTGCATGATCACTTCCTCCCAAGGTTCCTATGGCTTCAACACCTTCTATCATTTCATCTCTGTTAGTGAGAATTAGATCCAAAATGGCTAATCCCCTAGTTCCCTTCTCTACTTTTTGGGAGACAAAGTTTTCTGCTAGGTTTGCCAGGAACCTGTTTGATCTTCCACTTGGTGCAGAGTTTGTCTCCCAGTTGATGTCAGGGTAGTTAAAGTCCCCCATTACTATTGTGATGTGCTTCCTACATACCTTAGTTAGCTGACTAGCAAAAAGTTCATCTATTTCCTCTGTTTGGTTGGGTGGCCTGTAGTATACACCTATGGCAATGTCATTCCCCCCCCCCTTATATATTGACCCAAATGCATTCAAGACAGTTTTCATCATTGTTGTGCTCTATTTCTGTAGTGATGTAGTTATTTCTTACATATAGAGCAACTCCTCCTCCTCTTTTATTTGGTCTGTTTCTTTTAAATAATTTAAATCCCTCTAGGTGTGTGTTCCATATGTGGGTTTCATCCCACCATGTTTCCGTAATGGCAACAATATCATATCTGCCCTCATTAACCTGAATTTCTAGTTCACCCTGTTTGCTGTTCATACTCAGTGCATTGGTGTATAGACATTTGAGTCCTTTCTGACTGACCCTGTGTTTACTTTCTACATAACCTGTGTGGTGCCTGAGTTCCCCTGTCTTACCACCTATTTGGTTAGTGCACTTTGTGTGGCATCGCTATTAAAAGCTTGATTTTGCTTGACAGCAAGGTTGATATTCTTGTCCACACACACATCTATGTTACATGCACTGATAGCCCTATAATTTTTAGATTGCCGGGGACAGGGATGTTCTGTATCAATTAACTCACTGTCCCCGCTGTTTAGTTTAAATATTCCTTCAGAAAATCTGTGAATTTATAGCCGAGTAACTCAGTCCCTTTCTTTGATGGATGCAAACCATCTCTTTTGTACATTTTTTCATTGGACCAGCTGCAGACATTGTGACTAATATATCCAAAGCCTTCCCCTTTACACCACTCCTTTAGCCACATATTGAATTGTGCTATACGCTGGCCTTTTCCATTTTGCTCCTTATAAACAGGTAAAACCTCTGAAAAAGTAAGCCTACAGCCTGTTCTGCTAAGTTCCTGCCTCAGGCTCTGGAAATCATTCTGCACAGAGAGTACATCTTTTTGGGACAGATCGTTAGTGCCAAGATGTACAATAGCCTCCATATCACAGTCTATGCATGTATCTCTTTCTCTAATTATATGTTTGTACATATAATTTGCACACACACACACACACGCACATACACATATCTATCATTATCTATCTATTTATCATTTATCATTATCTTTCTAATCTATTAGAAGCTAACGTAGGGATCTCAAATGAAAACTTTTGCCGTTGCAAGCGCTTTTTTGGCTTTTAAATGGAGGGAGATGATTTTGATGGAATGCAAAGTCCTATTACTCATGTCAGTTTTCAACTGTCAATCAACTTTTACGATGTAGTCAAAAGTCTTTCATTTTGCTGAATATACACACTGCATCAAGCTATAGTTTAGTCTTCTCATGGTGTCTATGTATATTTGTGTGTTTGAGTGTGTATGTAGACCTCAGTGGCCTACTTTACATGCCAGGGAATAAACTGTGATTTATAAACCTGTTTGACTAATTCACTTATTCATCTAAACCAGTGTTGCTTAAATTTGGTCCAAGGAGCCCTGGGTCACCCCAAGACCCTCTCAGAGTTATTGATGAGTTATTTGCAAAATTTAAAACAATGCCACTTAATAGAAAACATAGATTTCTCAATATCACTCAAAGACATCATAGGTTTTTATTACTGTTGTTAAAATATATATTTTTCATGAAAAATATTTATGTTAACATCTAATATCTAATGTTAATATCTAATGTTATCTTTTCATGATTGAATAAACATTCTATGTGCATCAGTTTTATTTTTAATGCAATAAATATTGATAAACAATAAACTGTTTCATATAAACAAAAACTAGGAGGGGGGTTTCTATAATTTCTAAAGTGAGAAGGTGCCCTGGAATAAAAAGTAAACACTAATTGAGCAAATCACATTACTACTTAATGCAATGTGAGAACCCATAAACTGTTAGAAAAGACTACTTGTATTTCAGGATTGAACTGTGGAGTCCTTGATGCAAAAAAACAACCAATTCAGACAGCACCAAGGACCTTAGAGAACCCATATTATCTGACTTGGCCCTGACACAAAAGTAATACACATTAAAGTATCATGATACTCTGAAAATACAGGGAAATGCCTAGCATTTCACTGTATTTTTTTTTATATCAGTGGCACCAGTATACTATTTGTGCTTCATAAACAAGTAACTGGCAAGCATATTGAGACTTACCCAGGCAACCCTCCAGCTTCCATTACATTAGCAAGAGTCACATCATTTGACCAAACATCATACTGCCATTTACGAAGACCCAGAACTCCACAAAGAACTCTTCCAGTATGCAAACCAACTCTCATATTGAGATCTACTTCAGTGGCTTCAGCTACTGATCTAAAATATACAAAAATCAGAATATTATTTATCAAAAGATTATCTTTCTACCTTTCTTTCATAAAACCAAAAGTTTAAAAACTTCAGTGTTGTTATTACAGATACCACTTGGGTTACAATGGCAATTGGGACCAGAATTTCCATTATTAAGTAATGCTTAGTCATAAAGCCTAAGGTTATGTGACCACATTGTTTAGCGATAGCAATCATGCAGTTCTGGATGATATTGTAATCCTAGGATTCCACAGGTTGTTAAATGGGAAAATACTTAATCAGGTGTGTGGGTGAAAACCCAAGAATAATATTGAAAATTTTATTGATAACATTAATGAAGCTCTATTACAGGGCTTTTCAACCTTTTCACCCATTGTACCACTTTTCGGATAAGGCAATATCCGAGTACCACCACTCGCCCAGCAAGGTATCAAAAACTTGACCCCCCCCCCCAAAAAAGGAAAAAATGAGAGAGTACAGGTAGTCCTCGACTTACAACAATTCGCTTAGTGACTGTTTGAAGTTACAACGGCACTGAAAAAAGCGAATTATGACCATTTTTCACACTTATGACTGTTGCAGCATCCCCAGGGTCATGTGATTTACATTCGGATGCTTGGCAACTGATTCATCCTTATGACGTTCAGTGTCCCAGGGTCATGTGATCAATGGCTGGGGGGGCGTGGCCAGCTGATCACCCAGGTTGCAGGGTGCCTGGGGGGGAATCCGTGGGTCTCTGGTGGAGGGGGATGGGACTGGGGTGGGTGCCTGGCTTCCCTCCCTTCTCTCCCATTGTCCCTTCCTTCCTTCTTTCCTTCCTTTCCTTCACCTCCCTTTATCCCTTCCTCCTTCCCTCCCTCTCTCCCATTGTCCCTTCCTTCCTTCTTTCCTTCCTTTCCTTCACCTCCCTCTTTGTCCCTTCCTCTTTCCCTCCCTCTCCCATTATCCCTTCCTTTCCTTCACCTCCCTTTGTCCCTTCCTCCTTCCCTCCCTCTCTCCCATTGTCCCTTCCTTCTTTCCTTCATCTCCCTCTTTGTCCCTTCCTCCTTCCCTCCCTCTCACATTGTCCCTTTCTTTCCTTTACCTCCCTTTGTCCCTTCCTCCTTCCCTCCCTCTCTCCCATTGTCTCTTCCTTTCCTTCACCTCCCTCTTTGTCCCTTCCTCCTTCCCTCCCTCTCTCCCATTGTCCCTTCCTTCCTTCTTTTCTTCCTTTCCTTCACCTCCCTCTTTGTCCCTTCCTCCTTCCCTCCCTCTCTTCCATTGTCCCTTCCTTCCTTCTTTCCTTCCTTTCCTTCACCTCCCTCTTTGTCCCTTCCTCCTTCCCTCCCTCTCTGCCATTGTCCCTTCCTTCCTTCTTTCCTTCCTTTCCTTCACCTCCCTCTTTGTCCCTTCCTCCTTCCCTCCCTCTCTGCCATTGTCCCTTCCTTCCTTCTTTCCTTCCTTTCCTTCACCACACTCTTTGTCCCTTCCTCCTTCCCTGCCTCTCTCCCATTGTCCCTTCCTTCCTTCTTTCCTTCCTTTCCTTCACCTCCCTCTTTGTCCCTTCCTCCTTCCCTCCCTCTCTCCCATTGTCCCTTCCTTCCTCTTCCTTCCTTTCCTTCACCACCCTCTTTGTCCCTTCCTCCTTCCCTGCCTCTCTCCCTGTCAAGCGGGAGAGAGGCAGGGACTGTCGGCCTGGACCACAGCCGAAAGGCGCAGGGACGCTCACGGGACAGGAAGGCTGCAGCACTGCAGCTCCCATTGTCCCCCCCTCCCTCCCCCCTCCCTCCCTCCCTCCCTCCCTCCCTTCCTTCCTTTCTTCCTTCCTTCCATTGTCCTGTGCTACGCCGCCCAGACCCCAGCCAGGTTTTGGCAGGCAGCAACACATCACGGCCCTGCCTGACATCACGGCCCTGCCTGTGCGCGCACAGAGGCAGAGGAGAGTGCACAGGCAGGGCGGGGATATTGCCGCATCGCCACCAAGTCACCCTTCCTTCAGGCGAAGTAATCTCCTTGCAATGCAAAACCGCGGGGGCTCCCTCTTTTGCAAAGGGCAGCGAGCGCGCCCCCCACGAGCAAAGGAGGAGAGCAGCCAAGCAACCTGCTAGTCCAAACTACAAATACTGCTTCTTGGGATGGGGTGGGGGGACAGAGAGGAAACGTCTGGAAATCATGCAAGAACTTTTCCTCTTAGTATTACTATTATTCTTCCAAGTTGCAAAGGAAAAGCAGAAACAGCCCAACCGTGCAGGTCAAGCTTGGCTCTCTCTCTCTCTCCCTTAAACACGGTTCATCAGGAGCTCTCTGGCGCTTCCCATGCTTGCAGCAGGGAGACCGGCGGTTTTTCCACCAACCCGGGGCAACTTTACAAAAACAGCAAAACAGCGCGGAAAAGCGCGGCTCAGCTGTAGCTGCACACACCAATCCTGGGCTCTCTCTCCCTCTCTCTTTCCCTCTCTCTCCCTTTCTTTCTCTCTCTCTCTCTCTCTCCCCCTCTCTCTATTTCTTTTTCCCTCTTTCTCTCTCTCTCTCTCCGATCTTCTGCTCACCTGGCCAGCCGGCCCGGGGATCGCTTTGGAGGCACGGAGGGGAGGGGAGGGGAGTGGCCGAGGGCTGCGGCCACCTTTGGAAGTACCAACGCTGCTCCAGCCAGGCTCGAGCCGGGCAAAGCGGGCGATGGGAGAGGAGCGGGCTGATCACCTTCCTGGCAGCCGGGATTCCGGCGCGCCTTCCTGGCCAAGGGGCAGGGCACAGGCTCCAGCGCCCGCAATCTGCCCAGCCTCCCCTCTGGCCCCGGGCACTTCTGCCTCGCGCACACGTACGATCTGCCTCCCCGTCCCTGCCGCTGCCTGCAATCTGCCCAGCCTCCCCTCTGGCCCCAAGCAGCACTTCTGCCTCGCGCACACGCGCGATCTGCCTCCCCGTCCCTGCCGCTGCCTGCAATCTGCCCAGCCTCCCCTCTGGCCTCAGGCAGTACTTCTGCCTCGCGCACATGTGCGATCGGCCTCCCCGTCCCTGCCGCTGCCCGCAATCTGCCCAGCCTCCCCTGTGGCCCCAGGCAGCACTTCTGCCTCGCGCACATGCACAATTGGACTTCCCGTAGCTGCCGCTGCCCACAATCTGCCCAGCCTCCCCTCTGGCCCCAGGCAGCACTTCTGCCTCGCGCACACGCGCGATCGGCCTCCCCGTCAGTGCCGCTGCCCACAATCTGCCCAGCCTCCCCTCTGGCCCCGGGCAGAACTTCTGCCTTGCGCACACGCAATCTGCCAGCACCCGCAATCTGCCCGGCCTCCCCTCTGCCTGGCCCATCCACGCCTGCCCTTAACCCTCCCGCCACCATGCAGGGTAAGGTTGGCGCCCCCGCCCCCGCCCAGATGCCCTCGCCTCCCCCAAGCATTTTTTTACTCACCTGCTTTCAGCTGCACTCCCTTTCTCCTTTTGCTTCTCTGCCTTCGTTTGCCACGTGTTCGCGAGAAGTTAGAAAGTCTCATGGAACTTTTTTTTTTTGTCTCACAAACACATGGCAAAGGCTGAGAAGGACAGGAGAAAGGGAATGCTGCTGAAAGCAGGTGAGTAAAAAAACGCTTGGGGGAGGTGAGGGCATCTGGGTGGGGGCAGGGGAGGGGGGGCAGGCAATGCGTTGCGCAGCTCCAGTGGAATCTCCTGCTGCCTGCCACCCCCAAGGCCTCCGCCAATCAGCTGGAGCTGCATGCTTTGATCCTGGGCTCTCAGTAGGACCCAGGCAACATGCAGTTCCAGCTGACTTGGCCACAGGCCTCTGCGGCGCTGCTGCCACTTCACCTCATCCACTTTTACACTTTTTTTTACTTTTTTTTTTTTAAAAAAAAATTGTACATTTTTTTTTACATTTTTTTCAACCCGTCCTACGCGTACCACCAGCCATGTGCTCGCGTACCACTGGTGGTACACGTACCACCGGTTGAAAAGCCCTGATATAAAGAACTCTGTATAAGATTAAATCCTTAAATCTGGAACAATGTCAATTTTGCTTGAAAAGATTAGAATTTTCCTCAGCCATACCCTATGGGCTAGTGAAGAGATTTCATTGCACTAATTCAAAAAGATAAGCCATTTACATGGTATTTATATATTCTATGGTATAAGCACTCCTTGAATTAAACTGTAAGTAAGCCTGGCAATTACAGTTTTAAATTGTCAGGGTCATAAAGCAGATCATCATGTGACCAGACTTGATTTTATGACTTTTTTTGTGATGGTCATTAAACAAATGTGGACGTTAAATGAACCTATTGTTCACTATGGGTCAGTTCTTGATATAAACTGGAAGTAAGTGCTGGTTTCCTGCATAACCATTGTATATTACAATCAAATAACTATAGGCACTGCAAATGGCTCAAAATGTGGGCTGGATGTCAAGTGTCCAAAATACAGTCATATGACTTGGGGGAGCAGAGCAATGTCAGAATTTTGAAACCAGGTTTTAAATACCTTTTTTGGGGTCCACTGTAACTTTGAACGGTCACTAAGCAACCAGTCATAAGTCAAGGATTACCCATATTAACAAATTAGTTAAAAGTTAGATTAAGAAAGAAAGACAAGATTATGATGAAGAGGATCTGATAACATCGCTCATTGTATCAGGTGTATTTACAGTAAAGCCAATCTAGAAAACAACTGGTGGAAGCAGGATGGAGGTAGTACATTCATCCTTTCTCTTCTTGACCTTTCTACCTTTTCATATTATCAACTCTGTTATCTTTTTTGACTAACTTAGGAAGTTGGAAGTGACATGGTTTTGTGCTGCCTCACCTCCTTCCTCAAGACCAGTCTCAATCACTGTTGATAGGCAACAGGTGGTCCAGTTCATGCACCTGCTTTGTGGGGTGATACAGGACTTGGTACTTTCCCCACTCCTTTTTAACATCTACATGAAACTGCTGGAAGAAATCAACTGTGACCATAGGTTGAGGTATCACCAATATGCTAATGAAGCCCAGTTATATATTTCCATCCAGGTGAAGTGGGTGATGCTATGGATGTTATCTTGCATTGCTAGAAGCTGTGGGGCCTGGATGGGAACAATAGAATCCTGGTAAGATGGAGTGGCTATGGGTGGACCCTTCTGTACCCAGAAGCTTTTCATCTTTGGTCTTAGATGGGTTTGCACTCTCCCAGACAGAATTGATGCATAATCTGAGGTACTCTTGGACTCATAAAGAGCAGGTGGAAGCCATGGCTAGGAGGGCCTTTGCTTACCTTGATACTGTGTGGTGGTTACATTCTTTCCTGAATAGGGAGGCCTTCCATTTGGTCATTTATGTGATAGTCATCTCCCATTTAGACTATTGGAATGAGCTCTACATGGGGCTACCCTTGAAAAGCATCTAGAAACTTCAGCTGGTACAGAATGTGACTATGTGGGCAATTTGGGGCACCCCCAAAAATGGCACATGTAACACCTTTGTTCTGTGAACTTTATTGGGTGCCACTTTGCTCCTGGGTCCAATTCAAGGTATTTGTTATAACCTATAAAACCCTACACGTAACCATCTTCATCCCATCAACCTATCCCACCTGATCAGGCAGGGAAAGTATGTTGCAGACCCTGACAGATAAAGAGCTCTGACAAGTGGGATCTAGGAAGAGATCCTTCTCTGCCATTGCCCCCACCCTGTGGATTGTTTCTTCCCTTGGATGCAAGACAAGCCTAAACTCTCCTGGCCTTCTAAAATGAAGTTAAAACATGGCTCCGTAGCCTTGCTTAGGGAATACAGAGGAGCACACAGCCATAGGGGTGGGTTAATGCCCTGAAAGCCCTCCTTTCACTTTTCAATTGATTTTTAACAGTCGTTTTAACTATCTTTGCCTGTTTTGAAATTTTAATTTTTATGTACTCTTTTCATGCTTTATTATTTTATTGTATACTGCCCAGATTCCCTCTGTGAGAAAGATGGGTAGTTCCAAAATGTGATGAATAAAATAAATACATAAATATGTAGTGTTTATAGCAAAACAATGAAATGTATTACATTTCAAATATTTTAGCTTTAGAATAGAATAGAGCTGGAAGGTACGTTGGAGGTTTTCTCTATCCAGCCCCCTGCTCAAGCAGGAGAACTTATACCATCTCAGGCAGGTGACTGTCTAGTCCCGTGGTGGTGAACCTATGGCACGTGTGCCAGACTGGGCACGAGAGTCTTTTCTGTTGGCACACACGCCAGAAGGATGCTCCCCTCCCCCTCTCCACGTGCCCCTGACTGGTGGGAACTGGAGAGGGCAGGGAAACCAAATTCAGCAGCGCTCTCGTGGGAACAGTTGTGAGAGCTGGATGGGGAGAAGGGAAACAGTATAAAAGAAGCAGGTTTTGGCAGGAGTGCAGCAAGAGAGCGAGTGAGCAAGCAGATGGCCTTTGGAAGCGATGGTGGGTGTGAGTTTAGAGAAGACAAGTAGGATGTGGCGTCCGTTTGCGCTTTGCAGAAGGCTAGTGGGGGAAGGAGGACACGTGAGTTTGGACTTTGGAGAAAGGGAGAGAGGAAGGAAGGAAGGAAGGAAGGAAGGAAGGAAGGAAGGAAGGAAGGAAGGAAGGAAGGAAGGAAGGAAGGAAGGAAGGAAGGAAGGAAGGCTGGCTGAGCCCGCCAGCACCACTGGGCAGATGCACGGCCAGGCCTGCCCAGGTGATGCCGAAGCCAGCCAGCCCTTCTGTGGGAGCACGGGGGGAGGGAGGAGAGCGGCTACCCCCGAACACCACACCTGCCTCCCTTCCGGCTCCCTCAGCCTCTCCCCCCCTCCAGGCTGGGGCTGGTCAGATTCCCCCCGTGGGCAGTGCTGCGCCTTCCACCAGCCCATCCCTGGCCAGCCCTCCTCCTCCATCCTCCTCCTCCTTCTGCAGGCGGACCACGGCTTACCGAGCAGGGCAGCGCCTCTCCCTGCACATGTTCTCAGGCGGAGGAGCCGGGCAGCCGTGGCTCTTGCTCCCCTCCAGCCTCCATCCGCCCGAGGGCCGAGCTCGATGCGCCCGGCTAGCCGGTGACAGGCTGGAGAGCGCCGGATGGTGGCAGCTGCCCCGGGATGAGCGGGAGCGTGGGGGGAGTGGGGGAGAGCGGCTACCCCCGAGTTCCGCACCTGCCTCCCTTTGGGCTCCCTCGGCCTCTCCCCCCTCCAGGCTGGGGCTGGTCAGATTCCCCCTGTGGGCAGTGCTGCGCCCACCACCAGCCCATCCCTGGCCAGCCCTCCTCCTCCATCCTCCTTCTGCTTCTGTGGGCGGACCATGGCTTACCGAGCTGGGCAGCACCTCTCCCTGCATACATTCTCAGGTGGAGGAGCCGGGCAGCCATGGCTCTCACTCCCCTTCGGCCTCCATCTGCCCGAGGGCTGAGCTCGGTGCACCCGGCTGGCCAGCGATGGGCTGGAGAGCACCAAATGGCGGCAGCTGCCCCAGGATGAGCGGTAGGCGGCACAGCAAGTGAGGCAGCAGCCCCATGCATGTCTCCATGCATGAGCGCGGCATCTGCGGCAGAAGAGTGCAGGTGGGTAGCGGAGGGCACGAGGAGCCCCGATCCCAGCACAGCCCCTCCCCACTCTCCTCCCCCCCTCAAAAGAGCTGCAGGGCTCAGGAGCCTCCCCCCACACACCCCAACCCACCCCCGGTCCCCAGGGCATGCTGACTATCTTTCTCCCCAAAGGAAGGAGATGAGCCACCTTGGCAGCAGCTACTGGGCATTGGACGGGCATGGGGGGGGGGAATTAGAATAACAGAGTTGGAAGGATCATCTAATCCAGGGGTCCCCAACCCCCGGTTCGTGGACCATTACCGGGCCGTGGCATGCCAGCAACCGGTCTGCACAAACAAGCAAAGCCCCATCCATGGGATGCAGGCAGCACACAAAACCATGCACCTTCCGGTCCACAGAAAAACCTCTCTCCGGGAACCAGCCCCTGGTGCCCAAAAGGTTGGGGACCTCTGATTTTTCTAGTCCAGCTCCCCCACACACACACACTGCTCAAGCACCATTTCTTTTTATATATATATATATATATATATTTATTAGATTTTTATAAGGGTGGGAAGGTTACATCAAGGTGCTTAGGAAACAACGTGGAGATGGGTACATCAAACATCCAAAAGAAAAATCATAAATATATAGCTCAAATTAATTCATTATAAGTTCCCTCTCTATTTCCCTCATATAATATTACATATTCAAATTAATACATTTCTAAGTAGAGTTCAAGCAGTCCAGTCAGACATCAATCACATTTCAGTTATAAAGATCCAAATCCTGTTTTTAAGCTTTACTAATTTACAGTTACCATATTCCAATTAGCCTTAAATAAACATATTATTAACACTTCGGGTATCCTCGTTTCCCTTTTTTATCACCAATCCCTCTTATTCTCCTTCTATTACAAAATAATTATCTTATTTGAAATAAAAATATCAGTCCAAAAGATACATTTCTATCTATTTTAAATATATATTCTATCAATCAATCTATATCTATAAAAAGTCTTTTTAACCCAGTAAGTAAAGTTTACCCCTCCAAATAATTATCATATCTGAAACAAAATATTATTACAAAGGATATCCTCTTACAGAATTCACGTACTCCGTTAGTTATTGAATCAGTCAAAATCTCTAAAGCTTTTTTAACCCATTGAATGAAATTTTAAAACACATTTTTAAATCTAACTCTAGGTTTCTTTCTATGCCACACCGGTTTCCATAGTAAGGTTTCTACGTCATCAAACCACAATATTTGAAAAAAGGTATTTCTCAGCACTTCAGATTGGTCAAGGTTCTCTTCCCTTCCTTCTAGTGGCCTTTGAATGGTGTAGGCAGTTTTATTCCATGTTGTAATTACTGGTTGATTATCCACGTTATCACAATTTTCAGTAACTTGTATCTGGGTGTCAGTCTCTATTGTTTTTGACAATTCAGACATCTCAGTTAAAGTTACTCTTTGATCATCAGGCTTCTCCATAAATTGTATATGGGGTTGTGTAAGATTGATTTGTTCAATAGTTTCCACAATTTCTCCCGGTATAAGTTTATAGTTGAGTTGTAGGTATGGTTTCTCTTTAGGTTCTATATGTTGTTTAAAGGCCTCTTTGGAGTTACTCTGTTCCTTCTCTATTGTTCTTCGGCCTATAACTTGATCCATTAAAATTTGAGAGTAAGATTTCATGTACTCCGTAGCTTCCAAGATTTTTTCCAGTATAAGTTCATAATCAAGCTGTGGGTAAGGTTCCTCCATTTCAGTGGTGAAAAGATCTTTTAATCTTTTAGTGAAGGCTATATTTAGTAAAAGTCAACAAATATTCACCTCCAATTCCTAGTAGGCAAAATCACCACCCAGCTATTTCAAGTTATCTTTACCCTTATCATCCTTTGAAGGTCAGAGCCATCCTCCAGCAAAAAATATACAGTTGCAGTAACACTTTTCATCACAAGATGTCCTCAGTAGGCTGTAAAGTCTTTCTTTCCAAGTTAATAGATTTTTTGTTTTTCACATTAAAAAAGTAAAGAAGAAAGGCATCTCCAGGATAGTAAATAGCATGGTTATAATAGTAATGTTCAAAAGTAGAAATATTTTCAGGATCCCTCAGTATTCCAAGAGTTGAATAGTCAATAAAAAATTAGCTGTTTTATTTTTTTCAGTTTCCAAAGCTGTTTTTCCCGCAGTGCCGAAACGCTGCTCTCTCAGAGCAGGGAAGTAATTCAAATTCAAAAGCTTTTTACAGGAGAGTAATTAGGGAAAGAGGGGGAAGGAAAGGATTCTCCAAGGGGGTTCTTTGTGCTTAGCTGTTCTTCTGGCTTTCGGCTGGCGCAGCGAAGTGATCGTCCATTTTACTGGGCGATCTTTTCTCCGACGGCCCTAAGGAGCTGGCTCGGACCAAGGAAGGAGCTGCCGCCCTTCCCCTGTCGACGAGGGCCTCCTCAATGGTGGTCGCCCCTCCAGGGCGACTTTTGACCCAATTAAGGGTCTACCGGCGGAGGGAAAAACAGCTGGTGGAGAGACGAGGCTCTTCGTGCGACTGCGTCTGCCGCGGATCCAGAACCGGAAGCCCTCAAGCACCATTTCTGACAGATGGCAGTCCAGGGAGGGGGGAGAGCAGGATGCTGGCAACCCGAGGAGGGGTGGTCTTAGGGGATGCCACCCGCCCTGCAGGCCAAGGCTGGGTTGGAAGACACACACACACACACAGTAACATGAAGGTGAGACAGACCGTGCCAATCCACCTGGATGCTGCTGAGCTGGCACCCCTGACTCAAGAGGGGGAACTCTTCTGCCCAACGTTCTGTGATTAAGAGGTTCTGGCAAGTGTCTGGGGGTGGAGTCAGAGGGGCAGTGAGCCCACCCAGATGGCCTCCAAGGACTTTTGTATCATTGAAAGCTCTGTTATTGTGTTTTTGGGAGGTGGAGTGAGTGGGGGATTTTTATTTTTTGCCTTGTTTTGCTCTTTTAAAGAGAGCGCGCCCCCAACACCCCCCTACATAGCCAGAAGCCTTGCGCCATCACCGTCCGCCTGCCGCCCTTCCCCAGCTCCTCTCTTTCCCTTCCTTTGAAACAAACAACCCCCCCAATCCTCCCGTTCTTGCCTTCTGAATTAAAATGAGAGAAAGCCAAGTTTTTTCTTTTGTGGTCTTTACATATTTAAACTGCAGCTAGAAAGAAGTGGGGAAGAAAATCATCGCGAGACACTCTTCTGTTTTAACTTTTTTTCCTTGTCGCTTTTTGGAGTTTTCATCTTGCTTTCGTGAGACGGCCGCGTTTGGGAGGGGGTGTAGCTGTCCCCTTCCCCCCCAAGCCATCAGCTGAGCAAGACGCCCTCCTGCCCACTGCCCCACCCACCAGAGACCCCCTGAATTTCCCCCAACCCTACTCGGCCCCCATAGGCATCCCTCCCCAGGACCAACATTGAGCTGGCCACGCCCACCCTGGCCACGCCCACCCAGTCTACCATGATCACCATAGCACACCCACCCAGTGGGCCACGCCCACCCGGCACCCGGCAATATATGTGGGTTTTGGGTTGCAGTTTGGGCACTCGGTCACTAAAAGGTTCACCATCACTGGTCTAGTCTCTTCTTAAAAATATCCAGTGATGGAGCGCCCATGATTTCTGGAGACAAGCTGTTCTGGTTAATTGTCCTCACTGTCAGGAAGTTTCTCCTTAATTCCAGGTTGCTTCTCTCTTTGGTCAGTTTCCAACCATTGTTTCTTGTCCTGCCCTCTGGTGCTTTGGAGAATAATGTGGCCCCCTCTTCTTTGTGGCAGCCCCTCAAATACTGGAATACTGATATCATGTCTCCCTTATTTCTTCTTTTCTTTAGACTAGCCAAACCCAAGTCCTGTAGCTGTTCTTCGTATGTTTTAGTCTCCAGGCCTTGGATCATCTTAGTTGCTCTTCTCTAAATTTTTTCCAAACTCTCAACATCTTTTTTGTAATATGGTGACCAAAATTGGTTGCAGTACTCCAGGTTTGGTCTTACTAGGGTTTTATAGTGGTACTAATACTTCGCATGATCTTGATTCTATGCCTCTGTTTATACAACCCAGGATTGTATTAGCATTTTTGGCTGCTGCTGCATACTACTGGCTCATAGTCAAGTGATCGTCCACTAGGACTCCAAGGTCTCTCTCACAGTTACTGTTTTTGAGCCAGGTCTTGCCTAATCTGTACTTATACCTTTGATTTTTCCTGCCAAAATGTAAAACTTTGCTTTTTTCCACACTGAAACTCATTTTGTTGGATAGGGCCCATTGTTCAAGTTTGTCAAGATCTTTTTGGATCCTGAGTTTGTCTTCCGGATGTTGGCTACTCCTGCCAGTTTAGTATCATCTGCAAATTTAGTATCATCTAAGTCATTTGTGAAGATATTGAAGAGTACTGGGCCTAAGACGGAACCTTGTGGTACCTACCCCACTGCTTACTTCTCTCCATGTGGATGTAGTGCCATTGAGGCCTACTTGTTGAGTACGGTTTGCCAGCCAGCCACAGATCCATCTGGTGGTGATGTTGTCTATTCCACCTTTTTTACCTTACCAATGAGTAGGTTGTGGTCTACTATCCAACAAAAACGTTTTACTTACTGAGGACTACATGTTAAAAGAAAACCATGGCATGTCTTGTGAACTCCAATAAATAGTCTCACATTATTCAACACCGCTTTTATAACAATATCATTTGTCCATGTATGATTGCCTGTCAGTAGGAATTTCAACAAAAACTTTTCTTTTTCAAGTACAAAGCTCAATACTCAGCTATGATTAGATGTACTGTGAATCAGTACTCCTGAGCAATGGAGAGACAGATATGAGAGCTGCAATCCAATACAATCATGTTACACCAATGACAATGTTACATTTTTCCTCCCCCAATGCCCCTTATTTTGCAGTAGATCACCTTGTTCTGTTCTATTTGAAGTAAATCTCCGTCTGCTTAGTATGCTTTTGAGAAACACCTTGCTTACACAAATTTTGCAAATTCTTTTTTTAATTCCAGTTTGAGTGCACCTATTGGCAAGGGCATTTTTCTTAATGTTTTCTTTACAATCTTCACATTAGTATTAGGTCACCTGGCAAAAATGCAATCAGGTAACATTAAAATATATTTAACTTTTTCCTTGCTTTTGTTTAAATTTTGCTAAAATTGATTTATTTTCAGATACAACTTCCATGCAGTGCTTCCATTGACAAGCATTTGCTTGTATTTTCTTATATCAGAAAGTTATGCATATTTTTCTTAGACTGCTATGATAGCTGACAAAAAATGGAAAATTGTAGAGACCACCATGCAGTATTTAAATATAATAAATTACTGTCTTATAGCTTTTGCATGTAACTAAGTAAACATGGCCCACAGAAAAATATTGTTATAAAGAATTGTTTTCAAAGATAAAAATAAAAAGACATTCTTAAAAGACATTTATCTCTCTTTGTTTCTGTGAATATTAATTTTATGATAAATACAATAATTTATCTTTATACTGTTCCTCTGAACAGTTTTCTATGGATAGTTAATCCTTAGGACTGAGAAATCACAAATGCACAGCAGTTCTCAGCTAAGCAAAGGAGGATGAAAATTTAAAACTATTAAAACTTTCTTGCTGATGAAGGTGATCACTGTCTGTTCAGTGGATCTTTAGTCTTTTAAATCTCCCGTCACCCCTGAAACATCCTGTTCTACCAAAGCAAATTTCTTGGGAGAATTTGGTCTTTAGAGCAGGAGGTTTTCACAACTTGAGACTCACAAAGCTGATTGCAGGCAGTTACATATGTCAGTTTTCCAGTGGCTGAATATTTTCCACACCAGTTCTGAATTCTATATAATTGAATAATGCTGCAGCCTAAAGTAATGAAAGGATCTTGCTTCTACTTTTTTGCTCTATTCACATACTTCTCTTAAAATGATTAAATGATTGGAAAAATTCTGCCTAAATGCATTGCATTAAACATGAAGAAAGTACTTACGTGATGGTGTCAATCATATCCAATCCCATTTCAACACAGCAATGAGCATGATCAGTTTTGGGCTGGGTCAATCCTGATACACAATAGTAACAATCACCTAGGATCTTTATCCTTCTGCAATGGTTTTCCTTTAATGAAGGAAAGACAGGGAGAGGAGTAAAATTAGCTTAATTTGAACACCTTTCACTAATAACTAATATTATTAATTATCTAATACTATTGCTTTAGTTCAGGGGTGTCAAACTGCCGGCCTAGGGGCCGGTTACATCATACAGAGGCCGCACCCATCCCAGCTCCGGCAATGTGAAGAAAGTCCCGATACGTTGCGACACACTACATGACGCGGCGAGTTTGACACCCGTGCCTTAGTTGTATCACAGCCCATCTCTTTTATGAAGTCTTAATTTACTATTTTAATACTTCATTTTGAAATGGACAATCTCATCCTAAATTCTTACTTAATATATATAGAAATGTCATGTGTCCTTGAATATCTGTTCTTGCAGTTGTATATATCTGTAGTCTGTTATTCTTGTTTTCTTGTAGTTTCAGCTGCTGTTATATATAAAGCTTGGTGATATGGAGGAAGATGGTATATGAGGCTAGTATACACTGAGTTTAACATGTGATGCCATGATTACCAAATCTAGCAACATGTTAGAATCAATCAATGGATTACATCTGGCTGCCCATGAGAATGGCAAATTAATTGGTATAAAATAAATCAATCATTTCTTAGTGGATATATACTTTAGAGAATTGGGATTGACTCTTTTAAATATTTTCTAATGAGGAATAGGAAACTATTGTATTCTCCAAGCACATGAGCATTTATTTTATTTTTTTGTATAAATTTTATTAGTTTTTATAAGGTTAGGAATAAGGTAGGGTCGCGGTTGGGGTTGGGATTTGGGTTAGGGTTAGGAATAGGGTTGGAGTTGGGGTTTTTCCAAATAACATTCTCAATATTTAGCAAATAGCATAATATCTGGGTTCATGTGTTTAACAAACAGTAATAGATAATAGTTAATTATCATAAACAATATGTTAATTAATCACTCAATAGCCTTCTTGGTAATATATATTTAAAGTTACATATCATATTCCTTTCTCTCTAACTCGTTTTTCTAGCTATTGATAGAAATTATCCCATGTTCTAAAATACACTGAGTCTTCTTTCTCTTTTATCTTTAAAGTCAATCTATCCATTTCTGCACACTCTAAAATTTTCTTAATTAGTACTTCTTCAGCTGGTAAATTTTCATTTTTCCAATGTTGAGCAAATACAATTCTTACTGCCGTTAGTACATGTAGTATTAAATGTATGCAATCTTTCTCATAATTTGCTTCTATTATTCCTAACAAAAATAATTCTAGCTTAAAATCTATTTGTTTTTTAGTCATTTTCTTCAACCATAAATATATTTTAACCCAAAATCTTTTTGCTTTAGGGTATGTCCACCAGATATGATAATAAGTACCTGGTCTTTGTTTGCATTTCCAACAGTTGTTTGAAGTATTTTTAAACATTTTTGCTAATCTCACTGGTGTCATATGCCATCTGTAAAACATTTTATATAAGTTTTCTTTATATGCCACTGCTTTAGTTAATTCAACATTTCTTTCCCATAGCTTTTGCCAGTCTTCTAATTCTATATTGTATCCAAAGTTCTTTGCCCAGCACATGAGCATTTATGATGGAAACATCTGCTTAAGAATTTTGTTGATAGAATGAGTTCTTTCCTTTGAAACTGATAATAGAACAGAACAGAACAGAACAGAATTCTTTATTGGCCAAGTGTATTTGGACATACAAGGAATTTGTTTCCGGTGCATAAACTCTCAGTGTACATACTGTATACGTAATAGTGATAATCATGATCATATACAACATGAAAATACCTTCATCATAAATCGTGAAATACAACGCTAAGGCAGGACATAAAACAAGACATAGGTCATAAAACAGGACATGAGTCTTAAATGTGTGTATTAGTTAGAAGAAGCAAAAAGGAAGTGGAAAATGTCAAACCACAAGTTCATCTGTCGGTCGCACAAAGGTGTCAAGCTTGAAGCTCTGTTACAGGTAACCACATACGTCTCTGTGTCTCATTTGTAGCTAACCACAAGTGTGCTGAAGGAAACTTAGAAGCTTTTGCAAGAGACCTGTAACCCCAATCGATGAGAAAGGGGGGCAAGATATTTAGCTACTCTAGCATAGCAACAGGGGGCTGTAAGGGGGCTGTAATTCAAGTAACCAATCAATGCTAACAAGTTACATTTCCGTGTTTTGCTGCTTCTAAAAGAGTATATATGTACTTGTTGTTCCATGAGAAGGTGTTCAGATGTTGTTATGATTTTTGCTCTGAACCTTTGTGCAAATAAAACCAACTTCTTTTGATTCCGGGGTCTGAGTCTTGTGGTTTTCTACAACAACGCTTCATCATAAATCATAAGATGCAACACTTAGTGATAGTCATAGAGTAAGCAAACAACATAAATCATACTAGGGTACAAAAAAACCCCAATATAAATTGTAAGATACAAGCAGCAAAATTATAGTCATAAGAAGATAGGTAATAGGAAAGATGAGGAGTATCATAGTAATACAGCTTTACTAGTATTTTGACAGTGTTGTAGGAATTAGTTGTTAAGCAGAGTAACGGCATGGGGAAAAAAACTGTCTTTATGTCTAGTCATTCTGGTGTGCAATGTCCTATAGCATCATTTTGAGGGAAGTAGTTGAAATAGTTTATGTCGAGGATGTAAGGGGTCTGTAGATATTTTCACAGCCCTCTTTCTTGCTCGTGCAGTATACAGGTCCTCAATGGAAGGCAGGCTGGTAGCAATTGTTTTTTCTGCAGATCTAACTATCCGTTGAAGTCTGCGTCTGCCTTGTTTGGTTGCAGTTCTAAGCCAGACAGTTATAGAGGTGCAAATGACAGACTCAATAATTCCTTTGTAGAACTGTATCAGCAGCTCCTTGGGCAGTCTGAGCTTTCTGAATTGGCGCAGAAAAAACATTCTTTGTTGTGCTTTTTTTTACATTTTTGATGTTAGGTGTCCATTTTAAATCTTGAGATATTATAAAACCCAGAAACTTGAAGATTTCTACTGTTGATACTGTGTTGTCTAGTATTGTAAGAGGTTGTAGAATAGTAGGGTTTCTCCTAAAGTCTACTGTCATTTCTACAGTTTTGAGTGTGTTCAGTTCAAGATTGTTCCGGCCACACCACAAGGCTAGTTGTTCAACCTCCTGTCTGTATGCCGATTCATTGTTGTCTTGAATGAGGCTAATCACTGTTGTATCATCTGCAAACTTCAGTACTTTAACAGAGGGATCTTTTGAGATGCAGTCATTGGTACATAGAGAGAAGAGAAGTGGAGAGAGCACACAGCCTTGGGGGGGGGGCTGTGCTAATTGTACAGGTATCTGATGTGATTTTGCCTAGCTTCACTTGCTGCTTCCTGTCTGTTAGAAAGCTTATGATCCAGGCTTCCGGTTTGCGATCGCGGCGCCGGCGGACGTGCAGGGAGAGTGCTCTCTCCGCCGTCCGGTTTCCCTTTGTCGGAAGACCCTGAAAAGGGTTGAAAGCCGCCCTGGAGGGGCGACCACCGTGAGGAGGACCCTCGATAGATGGCGGAAGGGCAGCAGCCCTTCCATTTGATCCAAGGCAGCTCCTTTGGACTGACGAAGAAAAGATCGGCCATCAACATAGCCAATCACTAAGCCGTACCAGCCGAAAGCCAAAAGCACTACTAAGCACAACGAAAGCACCGCAGAGGAATTGGGTGAGACCTTACCTTACCTTTCCTGTATCCCAATTATTTTCCTGTAGAAGCCTTTTGAAAATTTCTTCCCCCTTTTAACTGGGCGGCGTCTGCTTACTTTGGGAATACAAAGCTTTGAAAAAAAAAGAAAAAAACAACTAATGTAAACATCTAAATAACTGGACTTGCACCTTTTGGATATTTGGGGGCCCCTCCTGTTTCTATGGGGACCTATTACCTTATCTATCTGTTAAGTTGAATTTTTTTTTAAAAACTGGATAAAAGCCTCACTTGAGTTTGGAAAAAGACTTTACATGCTATCGGGGACATCTTGTGGTGAAACCTGGTATAGCAAGTGTATTTCTTTTTGTCTGTGAGACCTGTGAGACTAAGATTTGTCCTTGGCACTATCAAAAAAGATAAGAACTTGGAACAGCTGGGTGGTGAAAACAACTCTTTATAGTGGAGGTGGACGTTTACTGACTTTTATCAAAAATAGCCTCCACTAAAGGACTATCTGTAAACACCACAGAAATGGAGGAATACTACCCACAACTTAACTACAAACTTATACTTGAAAAAATCCTTGAGGCTACTGAGCTAATGAACTCCAGACTGAAAGATAAAGGTGCCACCCTAAATTTACAAAATGCAGCCCAGACTCCAACTGATGAACTTACAATTCAAAAAGCAACAGAAGAGAAAGAAATTAACATCGAAGTGGATTTTAAAGAATACCAGGAACAATCTACTGAAAACTTTGATAGAAAAACCTTGATTTCACCTAAAAAATCTGCAACTCAAAAAGCAACAGAAACTGAAGAAAGCAACATTAAGATGGAAGGTGCTGAAGACCAATATGCACAACACATCGAGAACCTAGACAACCAAACAACAATTACAACATTGAACATGACTTCTTACTTAAGCCAGATGAAACCGGAAGAAGAAGAAGATCAGAGTGAACTGATGACAAATATACCAAGCCAAACATGGAGATTTGAACTACCAGGCCAACAACCCAATGATTACAAAGGGGCTAGCTCCTTTGAAAAATTGATCACTGGATGGTCTCCCCTGATTCAAATACCATGTGTAGGAATGAAGGGAGATCTATCTGATGATTTAAAGGCACTGGTATGGAAGCTTGCTTGGCACAAAAAGAAAGCTAGAGTTAGATTTAAAAAATGGGTTGTGTTTTTTTGTATGTGACTTATAATGGAAGAGCTTAAAATCTCACTTAACAAGCTAAGGAGATTTTAAAAGATATTAACTGACTTAATATTTAGGACTTAGACTTATAAGGGAAATAAAAAATAGCCATTAGAATAACAGTTCTGAATTATAATTTAGAAGTTGGATTGAGACAATAAAGGATATTTTATTAGTAAGTGACGAGGTACTAGGATGAGAAATAGAATATATTTGTGAAATAAAGTAAGAATTTATTCGAGTAAACAATATCTGTATTTTAAATATGACAACTATTTTGTAATGAAATAAGGGAACTTTGGGCTACCTGAAATCTAAATACTATGAATATTAAGCTAATTGGAATACTGTAATCGAAATTAGGTAAAATTTAAATACAGGACATGGATATGTATAAATTAAAATATACTGATAAATGTTTTAATTGATTGAGTTATAATTAGCAATGTATTAAGTTGAATGTGATAAAATAAAAAACAGAGAGGAAATTTTTGATGATGTAACCCGACCTATTTACGAAAGATCTTGTTATTGGATTATGGATTACCCAATCACCACGCTGCTTCCTTAATATTTGGATTTTTGTAAAACTGGAAAATTAATAAAACTTGTTTTAAAAAAAGAAAGCTTATGATCCACTTACAGGTGTGGTCAGGGATGGCTACCTGATTTAGTTTAGTGAGAAGAATTATCTGGAATGATGGTATTGAATGCTGAACTGAAATCTACAAAAAGCACCCTTGTATAGGTCTTTGGAGATTCAAGATGTTGTAGAATGTAGTGCAGAGCCATATTAATAGCATCATCTGCGGATCTATTTGCTCGGTAGGCAAATTGCAAGGGGTCTAAGAGCATATCTGTGATGGTTTTCAGGTGGGCCAGCACTAACCTTTCAGAGATTTTCATAACTACGGATGTCAGAGCAACCGGTCTATAGTCATTCAGTTCTTTGATGGAGGATTTCTTTGGCACTGGGATGATAGTAGAGCATTTAAAGCAAGAAGGAACATAGCACATCTCTAGTGATTTATTAAGATTCGGGTGAAGATGGGGGCCAATTGATCAGCACATGTTTTCAAGCAAGAAGGAGTTATCTTGTCTGGGCCTGGTGCTTTTCCAGGCTTTTGTTTGTGAAATAGACCTTGCACATCATTTTCTGTGATCACCTGAGGTGGGGGACCCAAGGGGATGGGGTCAGTTGTAGGAGGTATGGCTGTTGTTGGTGTATCTGAGATGGGGATGGTGGAGATAGGTGACAGGGGTTTCCTCTCAAACCTACAGTAAAACACATTCAGGTCATCTGCCAGTTGTCGATTTCCTTCAGCATGGAGAGAAGGTTTGTTGTAGCCGGTGATATTTTTAAGAGTTTTCCTCATATTTGTGGATCATTTGCTGAGAACTGATTCCTTAGCTTTTCAGGGTAGCTTCTTTTTGCTCTCTGATCAACCTTGTTAATACATTTCTGGCCTGATTGTACAGCATTCTATCTTTTTTCCTGTAGGTTTCCTCTTTGGCATGATGTAGTTGCTTGAGTTTAGCTGTGAACCAAGGCTTATTGTTACTGTATATTCGCAAGTTCCTGGTTGGTACACATAGGTCTTCACAAAAGCTAACATATGATGTTACAGTATCTGTGAGTTCATCCAAGTCTGCAGAGGTATCTTCGAAAACTTTCCAATCAGTGCAGTCAAAGCAAGCCTGTAATTTTAGCTTTGCCTCCTCAGTCCAAAACTTCACTGATTTAATTGTTGGTTTTGTGGTTTTAAGTCTTTGTCTATAAACAGGTACAAGGTGAATCATACAATGATCAGAGTGACCCACAGCTGCTCGTGGTAAAGACCGATAAGCATCTTTTAGTGTTGTGTAGTAGTGGTCTAATGTATTCTTGCCTTTAGTGAGACAGTTGATGTGCTGAAAGTATTTTGGTAACTCTTGGCTTAAGTTAGCATTGTTGAAATCACCTAGCACAATGAGGAGAGAATCAAGATGTTTTTCTTCAGCCCATATAATCTGGTCAGCTAGAGTTCATAATGCATTGTTTACACAAGCTTGTGGTGAAATGTACACAGCAATTAGTAGGAATGAGGAAAACTCTCGTGGAGAATAAAATGGTTTGCAATTGATAATTAATGTCTCTAAGTCCACATCACAGAATTTCTTTAGTGTAGTTACATTACTGCACTATCGGTTGTTGATATGAAAGGAGAGACCCCCCCCCTTCTTTTTACCAGATGTTTCTGCAGTTCTGTCTGCCCTTTGTATCTGAAACCCTGGGATATGCAAGCCTCTCATCAATCGAGTCATTAAGCCAGGTTTCAGTGAAGCAGAGGGCTGCTGAGTTATAAAAATCAGAGTTGCATCTGTTTAAAAGAAGCATTTCATCCATCTTATTAGCAAGTGAACATAGATTAGTTAGAAAGATTGAAGGAAGAGAAGTTTTTGTTCCACTTTTCCTTAGTCTATTCAAGATCCCCGCTCTCTTACCTCTTCTTTGTCTACACCGTTTTTTCCTTTTGTTTACTGTTCTGTCCTTAGGATGGTAGACATTGAAGAGTACAATAACAAGGTTTATTCATCACACACAGGAAACAGAACAGAACAGAAAATGAAACTGGCTCCGCCCTTTTATACAAGGAGCCTGGGTAACTGTAACCAATCATTGCACGAGTTTCTCCCGCTCTAAAAGCAAGCATGCCTGAGTCTCCAGACATCCAGTCTCTGCAGCAGCCACATGGCCGCTAGCTTCGCCTGGTTCCCACCCTGCACCTGCTGTCTTAGCAACTCAGTACATTACACCCCTCCCCCCTGGGTTGAAAGCATAATGCACCCAAATAATTTCTGCCTCCCCATGGAGGCTCTCCAAAATCACTCCCACTAACCTTGGCCCCGGCCTGGGACCTCTTAGGACGTGGCGATGCTGCCATCGTGCAGGCATTGAAAAGAAGCAAGGTTGTTCTTTTGAGATCATGCCGCGTGCTTGGCTAGCAAGGTTGTTCATCTGAGCGTGTTCTTAACACTAGGCTAGCAAGTTGTTCCTTTGAGCATGTTCTGAATGCTAGGCTAGCGCAGACAGAACCCTCACGTATTCCTGTAGGAATTTCGGCAGCCTTCTGGCACTTTTTGATCTCCTCGGAGCTGCAGCAGCTTGCCCGCCGGGCTCGGCAGACTGGGGCTTGGGGACCCGCGAATTGCGGTCAGGAGTGGAGTATGCAGGCTGGCCGGTTGGCCCAGCTTTGTGTGCCGGTTTGGGGTGGAATTCCCTGGAAGGGTGGTATTCCTTTGAGGGGTGGTATTCCCCTGGTTAGCGTTCTGCTGTGGGGTGGAATTCCCCTGACCAGCAGCCCTCTGTGGGGTGGAATTCCTCTGATTGGCATAAGTAGCCATTTGGAAGTCCCTCTGTAGAGTAGAACTTCCCTGGTCGTTAGCCTGCGGTTGGGAGCAATGTCCCTCAGGTGCAAAACCTGCCATAGGAGAGGCTTGGACAGCTGATTGCAAGTAATGTCCCAAGGATGGGGTGCCCGGGGCAGGGACTGCCTCGCTGTCAACCCCTTCAGGTTGATTGTCTCGATCCAGATCGAGAGCTCCCTCCCCCCGAGAGCAGAGCAAGGAGCGGAAGAGTGGCTCGGCAACCTCCAATGCAGCTGATCAATGTGCCGGCGCAGCATGCGATCGTCTTCCAATACCACTTCGTAAGAAAGAGGGCTGGTGACCCTACAAACCACAGCTACCACCCACAAGTTACCAGGGCCGTAGTTTCGGGCCCAAACCAGATCACCCAAGTTCAGCCACCTCGGTGCCCGTGGTTGTGACACCTGCGATGCAACCCGGTCCGGGTGTAACCTATCCAGCTTAGTGATAAGCTGGCGACCCCATCGGAGCTCGGCGGGGCTCTTGCCCGTAGCTGTGCATGGAGTGGTGCGGTGGCAAAGGAGAAAGTCAGCCAACCGGTGATGCCAGTTATCGTGCATGATCCGCTTCAATGAATCTTTCGTTGTCCGCACCATTCGTTCCGCTTGGCCATTCGACGCAGGGTGGAATGGCGCCGAAGTAGCGTGGTGGATTAAGTTTGCCCGCCGGAAGGACTGGAACTCCGAGGAAGTAAATTGAGTTCCGTTGTCAGAGACAATTACGTCAGGGAGTCCGTGAGTGGCAAAAATGCCACAAAGAACCCTGATGGTGATAGTGGAAGTTGCAGCAGACACTGGAACTACTTCCAGCCACTTAGAATGACTGTCCATGCCGAGAAGAAAGAGTTGCCCCTGAAAGGGGCCAGCGTAGTCAATATGGATCCTCGACCAAGGATCATGTGTTGTTTCCCACCTATGGACGGGAGCTTGGGGCATTTCTGGCCTGGACTGCTGACAAATGTGGCACCCTTGGACCTGGGCTTTGATCTCTTTATCGAGCCCAGGCCACCACAGGTAGCTGCGTGCAAGCGCCTTCATGCGGACTATCCCCGGATGCCCCTCATGCAAGGAAATGAGGACTCTAGACCTCAACGAGGTCGGGATTACTACCCGACTGCCCCACAATATACACCCCTTGAATGTGGATAGCTCCGACTTCCGCTTCCAAAAACTCTGAAATTCTGTGCCCGGACACGTGTCCGGCCATCCTGATAATACCCAGTTCAACACGCGTGTTAGCGTGTTGTCGGCAGCTGTCTCAGCGGCTACATCCCCTGCGTGGAGAGGGGACTCAGGCAAATCCTGAATAGACATGATGTGGTTTGCCAGTGCAGGGTCAGGCTCTATGTTCCTTAAGGGCAATCTGCTGAGGCGGTCTGCATGGCCCATTTCTTTGCACGGCTTGTGAATCAGGCAAAAATCATAAGCAGAGAGAAATATTGACCATCTCAACATTCTAGGAGAGATTATGTGGGGTGTCTGCTTGTTTGTTGTGAACAACCCCAGAAGTGGCTTGTGGTCTGTAAAGACCGTAAAACGGTGACCATATAAGAAGTCACGGAACTTCTTGATGCCCGCTACGATTGCCAGTGCTTCTCGATCTATCTGCGTGTAATTACGCTCTGCGGCAGACAGAGTTCTCAAATAATACGCTATAGGGACCTGAGTCCCATCTGCTTTAAGATGACTTAAAACAGCTCCAATCCTGTAAGGGGAAGCGTTGCATGCTATGCTAACAGGGAGTCACTCATCAAAATGAGCCAGCACCGCATTTGAAGAAAGTAATGCTTTAACTGCAGCAAAACTCTTCTCGTGGACACCTGTCCACGACCATAGAGCTTGTTTGTCCAGGAGCCAGTGTAATGGCTCCGCCACGGCTGCCTTGTGGGGAAGGCATGATAGAAATTTAGCAGTCCCAAGAACGCTTGAAGTTCTACTTTTGTTTTGGGACTGGGTGCCTGCTGAATCGCTTCCAGCTTGGACTGAGCAGGATGTATGCCTTCCGCATCTATGCGAAACCCCAGAAACTCTGTGGATGTGACCCCAATTTTACCCTTGTCCTTCCTGAGCTTCAGGCCTGCTTTGCGAAACTGCAGCAAAACGGCCCTGAGTCTCTCAGCCAAATTTTCCACTGATTCCCCTGCGATGAGGACATCATCGAAGTAGAGGCATACGCCCGGAAGGTCTCTGAGCATTCACTCCATGACATTCTGAAAAATACCTGGCGCTATGTTAATCCCAAACTGTAGCCTTCGCACTTTGAAAGCCCCCCAATGGGTCACTATCATTTGCGCCTCTGCCGTGCCGTCGTCCACCGGCAGCTGTTGGTAGGCCTGGGCCAAATCAAGTTTTGCAAAAATGCAACCCCCTTGTAGAAATGCCAGAATATGGCTGACTACTGGCACGGGATAGGAGTGCTGCTGCAGAGCTTTATTCAGCGTGCATTTATAGTCAGCGCAGATTTTGACCTCTCCATTAGCCTTGAGTGGCGTAACATTGGGGGTTTCCCATGGACTAATGTCCACAGGCTCTAAGATGCCTTGCTGCAAAAATTTGTCCAATTCCGCATTAATTTTATGCTTGAGAGCGAATGGCACCCGACGAGGCTTGATCCTAATCGGTGCGACAGAAGGATCTAACTTCAAGGCAATTGAGGGCCCCTTGTATTCCCCTAACTCTGTGGTGAACACGTCTGCGAATTCTTTGCAGACCTGGTCCAGGCTGGCCGTTTTTAGACTGTTCAGCCCCGTTACCTGAATTCCCAGGGCCTTGAACCAATCAAGCCCGATTAGGCTTGTCCTGTTCCCATCGACCACAACGATGTTCAACATTCCCATGAATTTCCGGAATTGCACCCTTAGTGTGGCCTCCCCCTTAACTCTGACCGGGGAATTCTGAAAATCGGTCAATATTAAATTCGATGGCCTGAGTGTCACCCGTTGGCCGCTTCTGCCACAAATCCTGTTAAGAGTGCTCTGGGAAATGATGGACAGGGCGGACCCCGTGTCCAGTTCCATCCTCAATGGAACCCCTTGCAACATGACTTCGATTTGCATTTTTTTCTTTAAGGGCCTATGTCCCCCGGTTCTATGGACGCCACGCCTGCTGGCACAGAACCCCACCCTGTTCTGGCTGGGGACCCCGGTACCTTTCCGAGGCAACTCTTTCTTGGAAATTTCTTTTCCGTGACCTAAACAAATGGCAGCGATGTGGCCTTGCTTGCCACATGCTCGGCAAGTTGCTGTCCGGAACCGGCAGTCAGCTCGTTTGTGCTGTCCCCCACACCCCATGCACCTAGGGAAGGGATCTGCCTTCTCAAGAGGTCTAGGAAGTCCTTTTGCCGGGGTTTGTTGCACCAGGTCAACTTCCTGGTCCGACTCGGCCTCTTCCTCTGGTTCGACATCCTCGTGGTGGACGGTTTGCAATGCCTGAGGGTTCCTTGAGAGCCGCAAGGCCCTTACAGCTCCGCCGGCTGCTTCTTCTGCTATGACCTCTCGCAATGCGTCTTGGAATGAGACGGTCTCCTTCGCGAAGATCTTCTGCTGTAGATCTCTGCTCCTCAGTCCACAAACTAAACAATCTCGTAACCATTCCTCTAGGTCCTTGAATTCACATGGCCTCGCTGCCTGTCGAAGAGTGGCGATGAATTCTGTGGCAGACTCTCCTGGATGCTGGTCCCGCTGCTCGAAAGCGTGTCGCCATGCAATGACCGACAGCTTCTGCTCGAAGTGCCCCTTGAGCATCTTTTTTAATTCACCGTATGTCACAGTCTCCAACGGCACTGGGGACACTAGGTTCTCCGCAATATCGGAAACAGCTTGGCCACATACAGAGAGCAGCATTGCGGCCTTCAACTCGTCTTCTACGATCCTATTTACTCGGAAGTAATTCTCAGCTTGGGCATTGTACGAGCTCCACCTCTCCGGGTGAGCAACGTCGAATTCCGCGAGCCGCCCAAGTTTTGTCCTGATAGAGTCTCTTCTCTACCACGTGCTGCCACTCTGCTGGAGGGGTTCCAGGGCAGTTCCTCGCAGCACTCTCCCCCAGCATTTGCATACCGGCAGGTGAGTGAGCTGAAGTAGGAACGCTGTCCCTCAGCATGGTCTGGCCTTCCTTCACGGTGAGTCGGGCCCTTCGTTATGGTGGCAGCACAATCCCACCTTCGTCGCCAATTGTTCTGTCCTTAGGATGGTAGACATTGAAGAGACTTGCGAGTACAATAACAAGGTTTATTCACCACACACAGGAAACAGAACAGAACAGAAAATGAAACTGGCTCCGCCCTTTTATACAAGGAGCCTGGGTAACTGTAAGCAATCATTGCACGAGTTTCTCCCGTGCTAAAAGCAAGCATGCCTGGGTCTCCAGACATCTAGTCTCTGCAGCAGCCACGTGGCCGCTAGCTTCGCCTGGTTCCCGCCCTGCACCTGCTGTCTTAGCAACTCAGTACATTACATTTACATTACTCCATTGTTCAGGAGAAGATGCTTCTTCCTGTATTAGAATCTCTTCAGCATTTGTAAAAAAAGGGGGAGATGAAGTCACAGAAAGCTGTCCATTAAAAAAGATTCATTGATGCTTAATAGATGTTCTCTCAAGTATGAAATTCGAAGTGAGTCACAGAGAATAATAAAAAATAACAAAACTATCAGAGAGCATTTCACCGAGGCTGCCATCAGCGGTGCCATCTAGGCATGGAATAAGAACTTCATAATCAGAAAAATACCTAGCAAATTGCTAATTAAGAATATAAAAGAAATCTTTCTGAAAATTCTACACTCTCTCCATCCATTTGTCCATCTATCCAAACCCCTTGCAGGACAATGCTGCTATCCTGTCTGTACAGCTATCAGCCAGTAGCTTGGACAGGGATGGACTGCTGACTTTCCAAAGGTAATTGTAATAAGGGCAATTGCAGTAGGAAATTGGCAAGCAGCAATGGATTGCTGAGAAAAAAGGAAGATGATATACTATTTTCTTTCTTCTTTTGTTTACTGAACAAGCAGATTGTGGCAGAGGAAACAACCCTTTTTTCCCCATTCCAGGATCCTGCTCAAAATCATAGAGGTTTAGCTAATTTAAAGCATTTGCCACATAATCAAGTTTAAAATTCACTTTTTTCATATTTGAAAAATGTAGGGATATGTAGGCAGGTCAATGGGGAGAGAACTCAGAACTGCTGGGCAGAGGAGAGGAATAGTTGGCTTATGCATGTGGTGTGGCCCAACACCCAACTAGCAACTTGCACAGAAAAATCCATAACAGAATAACAGAGTTGGGAGGGACCTTGGAGATTTTGTAGGCCAATTCCCTGCTGAATCAGGAGACCCATTAACAGAAATTGGCTGTCCACTTTCTTCTCAAAATTCTCCAGTGATGGAGCACTCACAACTTCTGAAGGCAAATTGTTCCACTGATTGATTGTTCTGTCAGAAAATGTCTCCTTATTTCCAAGCTGGATCTCTCCTTGATCAGTTTTCATCCATTGCTTCTTGCACTGCCTTCAGGAGCTTTGGAGAATAGATTGACTCCCTCTTGTTTGTGGCAGCCCCTTAGATATTGGAAGACTACTATCATGTCACTCCAAGCCCTTCTCTACTTTAGACTAGACATACCCAATTCCTGCAGCTATTTTTCATGGTGTTTTTCATGTGTTTTGGCCTCCAGTTGTTGTTCTTTGCACTCTTTTTTTTTCAAGAACGGGCGCAGGAAGACAGGGCTCTGTCTTTCGCATTCAATTTTGTCCTGCTGGGGACCCTAGAAAGGGTCAAAAGTCGCCCCGTAGAGGTGATGAGCAAGGAGGGGACCCTCATTGATCGTGGGAGGGTGGTGGCTCTTCCGTTTGATCCGAGGAAGCCCTCCAAACCGGTGGGGGGAAAACTGGTTACATTCGTGTAGCTGCTGACCACCGAAGAAAATAAGCACCAACTAGCAACTTTCCAGAAACATGGATGAAACTGGGTGAGACTCTATCCTCTCTTTATGATTCTAAGACTTTTTCCTGGAAAAAATTGCCCAAAGCACCCTCCCCAATGAGAGAGGAGAGGGGAATTTCCACCCCATTCCCTCAGGAAAAGAAAAGCGGCGAATTAATTGCTTGGGGGGAAAACAGAGAAAATTACAAGATTAACTTGGAATTAATACACATATATGGCTTTGGAATTTGGGGACTAAAAGTGCTTTTGAGATTTTTTTTTTTTAAAAAAAGACTTGAAAAGCTGGTAATATAAATTTGGATTTAAAAAGCTGGAAAACGGCATTAATGACATCTAGTGGTGAATTACGGCAATACAATTTGTTATGCTCAAAGGAAACGTGGCTTGAAGCCCAGATTCAGATAAGACTCTTGCTGTCCTTGGAAACTTTCGCTTTTGAAGACTGCAGCTGGATAAAGGGATTTTTTTTTTAAAAAAATACACAACTTTTGGCTGCTTATCAGTGTGGCAGAGACGATGAACTACCTTGAAACTGGCCTGCCTGAACTATGAATATAAATATTAATTGACTTTCAGAGCTGTGTTGTGGAACTATTTCCCTGCAGGAGAAACACACATCATTCTTGAGATGATGGAATATTTTGGATTATAAATCTTTGATGAACAATTTTTACTATAAAGACCACCTACAAAAAATAGAATGGATGTCCCATACTCAGCTTTAAAAAAACATCCCTAACACTTGTCCCCAGTCTTCAGTTTGATATACCACAAAGAAAATATGGATGAAGATCAGAAAGAAATTCTCTCCATGTTGAAATCAATACAAGAGACTATTGCTTTAGCTCGTGATGAGACTAAAAACAACACAAAGGAGATAAAAGAACAATTTTCTAATCTAAATTTACAAACCCAGAAAATGACTACAAAGAAGGAACTAGCAACCCAGGAAATAGAAGAAAAACTAGAGGAAGCAGATCTAAAGATGGAGGACCTAAAGGAAGGAACTAATAGACAGACTCAGACAATTGAAGAATTAAAAGACGTAGTGATATCGGAAATGGAAAAGACATCTTACCAATCAAGATTTCAGAACACATTTGAGGAAAAAGAAGAATTGATTGAATGGAAGATAGAGCTGTTAGGAGAACTGTGGGGAATTGGAGAAGGAGGGAGGCTGTTTAATGAATATCAATGGGTTGAGCGTTCTTCCAAAAATATTTTAAACAAATGGTCTTTTTTATTCCAAACAATATACACAAAAACAGAGGAAGAATTACTTGATGATTCAAATGCATTGACTTGGAAAGTTAGTTGGCAAAGGAAGAAAGCTAGAGTAAGACTGAAGAAAATAGAGGTTTTGACCCATTAGATGGGATATTATACTATTAATTAGATGTTTGAATATGGTGCAGAATAGATAATTGCTAGAAATAGAAGTATTATTATAACTAGAAAGATAAGATTTGTAATTAAAATATTAGATTTTGGTATGAGAAGGGAAACAGGAAAATGCTAAGTAGTTTGAATAAGGGAAGCTTTTGGTTACCCAAATATAACTTACTTTGGAATTATAAACAATAGAGACATTTTGAACACTGATGGGTAATTAATTTTTTTTTTTTAAGCGAAAACAGGATACTGATTGAACATATGGATGTTAAGTGCAAATGCAATTAAGATATGTTTTGGTTAGAAAAGATATCTTAAACTGACATTATTGATATTATTAGAAAAATGTAACAAAGATGTTGATATTTAATTGTATATTTACTAATGTAGTGGGGCTGGCTGAAAGGCTTTGCAGGAGCCTGCCCGGGGAGAGGGTAGCTCGGACAGCTGCTGCCAGGCATGGATCGGGCAGAAGGAAAGAAAAAGGAGGAAAGAAAGGGGGTAAGGGTGGTTGCTGTGGCTGTTGTCGGAGAGAGACCAGGTGAAGTTGAAGAGGGATTTGAGGTTTTAGCTGATCCCTTTCTGGGAAGGAGAGAGAGTGTGTGAGAGAGAGAAGGTGGAATTTTACTGCTTTCTTTTGCAGGGGGGATATCCCGAGTGGAGGCAAGAGAGAGTGAGGAGAGAGAAAATTGCTGGGGTTGCTAAATTCAAAATTTTAACAATAAAGAAAAGGGGAGAGGGGTTTTGACACCAACGAGACCTGAGACTGCGAGCGACGACAGAAGAGAAGAAGAGGCTGGTCATTACTGCTTTGGAGACCAGCGGCCATCTGAACCTTTATTATTGTTACTTGTGCAAGTTATAGACATTGTGGGGAGTTGCCCTTGCGGTGTGAGCTGTTACTGCAGAACGCTGACTACCTTCATTTGTGTTCCTATCACTGCCTGGAGCCGGGGTTTTCCCCACTTGTTTCCAAATGGTCACTGTGAAATCATTGACTATTGCTGCTATGACTGCCTGGGGCTGTTAAACACCATCACACATTGACTATCAGGGCTAAGGGCTGGTCATCTTTGTTCCTGAAAGCCCTCCCCCTTTGATGACGAGATTCTGCCACCTCCTCACTTCACGTGAGCTAGAAAAGACATTTTACTAACACCTTGAGAGCGCAGCTGCAGAGCGCGATGGAGGGGAGTGGGGCTGGGAGGGCCTGGGCTTTGGCAGTCTCTGAGGGGGTAATGCTACACTAATAACAATAAGAATTGTATTTGCCTAGTGTGGGAAAACAGGTACTATCGCAAGAAGAGAGGAAACATTTGATGGTGTAATATTTGATCTAGACTGGAGAAGACCACTGAATTACTAATGGGCCCAGACAACACATTGTTTATTAAGTATTTGACTGTAAAAAAACTAGAAAATTAATAAAATATTTGTAAATACAAAACTGAATGTGGTCGTGCCAAGGAAATATAAAGTGGTATTAACACTTGAAGTGATATTGCTTCTATCCCTCTGTTAATGCAGCCTAGGACTATGTTGGCTTTTTTGGTGGCTGCAGCACATTGCTGGCTCATATTTAAGTAATTGTCCACTAGACTCCTAGATCCTCTCACTGCTATTGAGCCAGGTACTATCTATTCTCTACTTGTACATTTAATTTTTCTTGTCTAAGTATAAAATCTTACTTTTCTCACCATTGAATTTCTTTTTGATTAGGGCCCAGTGTTCAAGTCTATTAAAATCCTTCTGGATCTTGACCCTATGTTCTAGAGTACTGCCACCTTAGTGTCATCTGCAAATCTGATGTGTTCCCCTTCTATTCCCTCAACTAAGTCATCTATGAAGATAATGAAGAGGACTGGGCCTAAGACAAAACCTTCAGGTCCCCAAAATCATCATTGTTTCCACTGCATAGTTATTCTACTTTTGGGGCATGCCATTCTGCTAGGGGGAGGAGGAAATGCTTTCGCTTGGGATAACTTTCACTTTCTACTTTCCCTCTCCTGCCTCTATCATCTTGAGAAAGGAATGTGTCTCCCTTATCAGGGAGATGGTTACAGAGAAAAGAAAGCTGGAAAAGACCTTGAGATGTGCTCCAACTGTACCAGCCGGCCAGACTTCGTGCCACTTGTGGATTGGCTGGATTTCAAATGGACATTATGACTTTGGGGGAAGGAGGAATATACTGTTTGTGTGGGTTTTTCCCCAGATCTCGCCTTGACTTCCCTACTGTCACTGACCCCTAATAAAAGTATCCTTTTGAGACAATGCCTGTTTCAAGAGTTCTGCTTTCTTGGGTGGTTAGTTGAAGTTGGTCCTTACATAAGGTGAGATCTGCATAGTACTCAACCCGGAGAAGCTGCTGCCCTACCGGGGGAGTTGCAAATGATTTCTACATGGAGGAGTTCCAGACAGAGAAGATCTCCTCTGCCTAAAAGCCGATGAAAGCCTCTCCAGGGACCTGGAAGAAACCGGATCTTCTGGTGAAGAAGATCGAGCCACATGGTCACTCGGAGTTGGTAAGAAGGAAGGATGGGAGGAGAAAGTTACCCTGACCCAAGGCGGAGGAAAAAAGAGGACAAAGAAAAAGAATCCAGAGCCTACCCGTCCTGACAAAGATGGAGAAAAGGAGGATCTGAAGTCAGGGGCAATGGAAGTTGTGATGGAGTATGTGAAAAAGACCCTTGATGAATTTAAGATGCAGCTGAAGGAAAGCCGTGAATCGGAAGAAGAGTCAGAGGGGGAATCAGAAGAGGAAGAATCAGAGGTCTGAGAGGTGGCAGCAGCTGAAGCCCAGGAGGCAGCACAGCGGCAGGGCCATCCGTCTCAAGGGGCCAGAGGCAGATCGCCTCAGCCAGCCGAGGTGAAACCGGTCCCAATTGGAGTGAAATTTGATGGAGACCCAAAGCGATTGGGGTATTTCCTGGCACAGGTGTTCATCTACATGCAAATCTATGGGAGAACACTGCCTACCAATGTTGAGAAAGTTTGTGTGGTCACCCTGGCTCTGGAAGGTGGAGCAGCTGACTGGATGGTGACCCTGTACAACTGCAATGCACTCGAATTGAGAAACTTCAATAGTTTTATGGCTGTCCTCCCCAGGTGTTTCGAAAACTGGCTGGCCGATAAGAAAGCCCAGGAGTGGATAAAAACAGTGAAGCAAGGAAGAAGACCAGTCGCGGAGTATACCGAGGAGTTCAGAGAGTTGGCCAGTCATCTACGCTGGCCAGAGGACATCCTGGTAAGCTGCTTGCAGGATGGACTCAATGAAGAGCTGTACTACGCCTGCGTAGCCCATGGAGCTCCGGGGTGGCTCTACGACTGATGCCTGCTAGCTGAGGAAGTAGAGATCGATCAACGCAAGCACCTACACTGCCAGGTGAGACCAAGCTTCAAGCCGCAGGCAGAGAAGCGAGGAGAGACCGCACAAGCTTTGCCTGTCCCGCCTCGCAGCACCGCCTGTTTCAAATGTGGCAAGGAGGGACACTGAGCCGTAGACTGCCGAAGCAAGACACCTGCCAAGAGAGGGGATCGTCTGCTGGCCAGGAGACCCCTGAGGATCCCATCATGCCCCAAGGAGACTGCAATGAGATCCAAGGAAGCCGTAGAGCTCCCCTGGGATTGCAATCGAGAGGGTTGAGCTCTGACTCCATGCTACGATGATCCAGGGGTGGCGGAGGATGATTACGAGGATGACCCATTGGTGAGTGGGCCAATTCACCCTATAACAGTGCCCCTAGAACTTTCCATACCCGGCACTGGGAGGACAATGAAATTAGCAGCCTTTCTGGACTCGGGGTGTATCCGGTGCATGATTAACCCAGAGCTAGTGGGAAAAATGGGGATTCCCCTCAGGAGACTTAAAACTCCAATTATTTTTTGTCAATTGGATGGCCCGGTTGTGGGGGGGGGGGTGTCTGCCAGTTTTGCCACCAGACTCTTATACATTGACCTGGTGGCCAAATAGAGACTTTAACGTTTATTGTGGCCCCAGGAATGGAGTGGTCATTAGTTTTGGGACTGGCTTGGCTAAAGAAGTGGAACCCCATGATCAACTGAAGGGAAGGGCAACTGAGATTCCTGCAGGGGGAAGCTCCACCTGTCACTAAAGAAAAAGGCGGGAGATGTGGATTACGTCGCGATTTTGCCTCTGCCCTCAGTGAGTCAGACTTGCAAAGCTTCCCAATGGAATACTGAGATTTGGTTGAAGCATTCAGTGAACAGAGAGCAGACGAACTCCCCCCTCACTGGCCCACAGACTGTGCTATTGAAATCATTCCAGGGGCAAAACTGCCAAAACCAAAAATGTACTCGATGACTTCTAGGGAGTTGAAAGAACTGGGAAAAATTATCAAAAAGAACCATTAAAATGGACAGGAGAATGTCAAGCGGCTTTTGAAAAACTTAAAAGACTTTTTTCTATGGAGCCAGTTTTGAAACATCCGGATCCAGAACAACCCTTTATAATTCAGGCTGATGCCAGTGATGTGGCTGTGAGAGTAGTTTTGCTCCAAAGAAATAAAGAGGGACAATTGCAACCTTGTGCTTACACCTTGAGGAAATTATCAGAGACTGAACAGAGGTGGGCGGCTTGGGAGAAAGAAACCTACGCTGTACGGTGGGCTTTACTAACTTGGAGGCATTTCCTTGAAGGAAATAAAATACCGTTTCAAGTATGGACTAATCATAAAAACCTTGAAGTCATGAAAACATCCAGAAAGCTCTCCCCTAAACAAGCAAGGTGGTCCCAACATTTCCATTGTTTTAATTTTACTATTCATTACCTCCCTGGTGGAAAGAACTTTCTAGCTGATGCATTGCCCAGGTTACCACAATATAAAAGTAAGAAAGCAGAAATGGCCAAACCATTTCTACTTCCTCATCAACTAGCGGCTCCTGTAACCACCAGGGCCCAATCAAAACCAGTGGGTCCTGTTGGAATGACTTTATTACTAGAATTTAAGACTGCCTTAGAAACTGATGAGTGGTTTTGTAACCATAATAACCTGTGTGTGTTGAAAGAAAATTTAGCATGGGTTGGAGAGAAACTTTATGTCCCAGCATCCTTAGACTTAAAGTGATGCAAGCAGGACATGATTTGAAAACTGCTGTTCATTTTGGATTTGTAAAAACATTGCATCTTATTAAGAGACAATTTTGGTGACCTGCACTGAAAAAGGACATAGAAAGCTATGTTGCCAGTTGCCCCACATGCGCAGCAGCCAAAAGGCAACTAGGAAAATCCACAGGACTGCTGCAACTGGTAGCAAGTCCTTCAGCACCCTGGAGAGAGATATCTATGGATTTCATTGTGGAACTTCCTGAAAGTGCTGGAAACACTGTCATTTGGGTCATAACGGACTTGTTATCCAGACAAGTTCATTTCATTCCATGCCCCAAGATTCCAACAGCAAAAACTTTGGCTAAACACTTTGTGCAAAATGTATATCGATTTCATGGGCCCCCACAACATATAATTTCAGACCAAAGGGTCCAATTCACTTCTAAGTTCTGGAAGGCTTTTCTAGACTTGATGGGTTCTAGACAAGGGTTATCATCTTCCCATCATCCTCAAACGAATGGGGAGACAGAGAGACTTAACTCAGTTCTAGAACAATACCTGAGACATTTTATTAATTACCAACAAGACAATTCATCCGACCTGCTACCATTTGCTGAGGTGGCCTATAATAATGCTGTGCACTCCAGTACTGGTTTCATTCCATTTCAAGTAGCAAATGGTCATGCCTGAACTCCCCACCAAAGAGCCTGACATCCCCTCCTTGCAGGAGTGGATTAAACAATTGCAAAACACCTCGCTGGTGGTCAGGAAAGCACTGGATGAAGTCAGGATGTCATGGTTCTGAAAGAAGCTTTTCAAAGAAACTTGAGGCATTGTTTTCCTTAAACAATCTTTAATAGCAACATAGCTTCGGCACGTACATAGAGAAGCCAAAATCTGAATTCTCCTCCCCCAGCCCACAGTATCTAAGCATAACTCACTCCTTCATTTAACAGTCATTAATCACATTCTCCAATTAGTTTGAAGTGTGAACTTTCCCTCCCGTTCCATACCCCGCAATAATTTATCTCCTTGTATTACAACTAACCTTGAGAATACTCTACTGAGATATTGCTATGGCTAACTAGTTCCCAAGCACATTCTTCCACCTCCCCTCCCGCACCATCTAATTGTAACTCTAAAAGTAATACACAGGTTAAATAGAAAATGTCTGCATCTTCATATATTGTCAAGCAAGAACATCCGATGTTAGCAACATTGATACAGGGAGACCCATAAAGCTCAAACTGACAAACAGAGGGTTGAGCAGAAACCGTATAATGTTGGGGACCAGATGTTCCTTTTCATAAAGTATTTACACTCATTGCAACCTTCAAAGAAACTGGGCCCCAAATTTATAGGACCTTTCCCAGTTAAACGCATCATCAACCCTGTGATGGTTGAATTGGACCTGCCAAAGAATCTATGGAAAATCCACCCTGTTTTCCATTGCAGCTTACTCACACCAGAAATCACCTCCAACATCAGGCCTCCTGCACCCCCAGTGCCCACACCTATCATGGTTGAGGGAGAGCAACATTTTGAAATTAAGGACATTTTAGATTCTCGAAAACACCATGGGGTGACATAGTACCTAGTAGCTTGGAAGAATCGCCCTGCTGCCCAGAATGAATGGGTGTACAAGAGACATGTTAGAGCACAGGTCGGCAACCCGTGGCTCTGGAGCCGCACGTGGCTCTTTCAGCCTTCTCCTGCAGCTCCCAGCCTCCTCCGCCATTTGCAGAGACAGAGACAGAGAGAGGCACTTGCGCTTCCCTTCTCTCTCTCTCTCTCTCTCTCTCTCTCTTCATGTGGACTTGCCCCCTCATGGGGCTCCTGTTTGGCCCTGCACCCGGGCATCCCGCCCCCTGGGAGAAGCGCAGTCAGGAAGTCCCTTTCCCGGGCTGGCCCCATCCGAGGCGCACATGGCCGGGGAGCCGCACAGGGCAGCCTCAGGATCCCCCTGGGAGTGGCCCACCAGAGCCTCCACTGAGCGGGCCAGCCCTCCCGCAAGCTACGGCCCCGAGGGAGCGCAGCCCCTGCGGTCCCCAGCTGGCGCTACCGTTGGCCCCGCTGGCAGGGAAGGCGCGCCGGAGTCCCGGCTGCCAGGAAGGAAGAGGGAGACGCAGCAAGGGCCGGAGAGGAGAGCCGATTTAAAGTCAGCCCAGTCAGCTTGTCGGCAAAGAATGTGAGGTGAGCAGAAGATCGGGGGGGAGGGAGAGAGAGAGAGAAAGAGAGAGAGAGAGGGAGAATGGAAGCGCAAGTGCCTCGCTCTGTCTCCCTCTGTCTCTGTCTATCTCTCTCTGAGCGTGATCGCAAGCAGGAGACAAGACAGGTGAGCATCGCACTCTCGCCAACAGCTGGTTTGGAAAGAGAATTTGGGGAGGAGGAGATGCTGTTTTCCTCCTGGGAAGGCAGAAAGGGGGGAAACAGGCAAAAGGGGGGATTTTTCCAGCCAAACAGCCAGCCCCCCCTTCCTGATTTTATGCCACATTCAAAAAAAACCCAAGCCTGGCACCATGCAGGGTTTGCGCCTTGACACTCTTGCAGCCCCCTCGCAATGGCGCTCAGAGTAATGGGGAAGGGGGGACATTCCTGGGCTCAGGGAGGGAGGGAGGGAGGGAGGGGAGAGCTTGATAGGGGTGCAGGGGGCACTCAGCCACCCTTCCGGCTGCTGCACCTGGGCGCCGGGGCTGCTACCCTCTTCATGGCAGCGGCGGCAGTGGCATTGCCTTCCATGCTGGTCCCATCGCAAGCTAGGCGCGGCCCCGCACGCTCACGGGAAGGACGGGAAAAAGGGGGTGGGCAGTGCCGGTGTTGGGGTGGGGGGAGGGGGTTGGGGTTGGAAGACGGGATGTGTTGGGCGGGGTGGGTGTGAGGAAGAGTCGAATCCATATGCTCATCTGTGTAGGTAACAAGGGCTCCCACAAACACAGCGCCAGTGATGGGGAGTAGGAAGAGAAACAGCGGATGGAGGAGGAAGTGCCTCGTTTCTTCTTCTTCTTCTGGCGCAAACTCTGTGCTCAAGCCGGAATGGGGGGGATGAGGAGGAGGAGGAAGAGGAGGAGGAAGAGCCAGCCAATCTCTTTGGGGGGGCCACAGGATGGAGAGGAGGGCAGCTTGCCTTGGAGAGGGAGGGGGGAGCCCTCCCCATCTGCCTCTCTCTCCTCACTTGGCCAGCCGGCTGGCTTGTTCTCTGACAAGCTGATACACCACGGACATTCTTATTCGGCTCACTTTCCTCCACAGAGATGCAGCAAGGGCAGGAGAGAAGCGCCGGTGGGAAGAGAGAGAGAGAGAGAGAGAAAGAGAGAGAGGGAGGGAGGGAGAAGGGAAGCACAAGTGCCTCTCTCTGTCTCTGTCTCTCTCTCTCTCACACACACAAACACACAAACACACTGAGTGGGGGAAGAGGACTGGAAGACCAAGGGCAGAGAGAGAGAGAGAGAGAGAGAGAGAGAGAGAGAGAGAGAGAGAAGGGAAGCGCAAGTGCCTCTCTCTGTCTCTCTCTCTCTGAGCGTTATCACAAGCTTGCTGCCTAAGGAAGAGTGGCGATTGACAAACTCTGCCAGCCAATCTCTTTGGGGAGGGAGTGCAGGATGGAGAGGAGGGCAGCTTGCCTTGGAGAGGGAGGGGGAGCCCTCCCCGTCTGCCTTTCGTTCTTTCTCTCTCTCCTCACCTGGCCAGCCGGCTGGCTTGTTCTCTGACAAGCTGACACACCACAGACATTCTTATTCGGCTCGCTTTCCTCAACAGAGACGCAGCAAGGGCAGGAGAGAAGCGCCGGTGGGAAGAGAGAGAGAGAGAGAGAGAGACAGAGACAGAGACAGAGAGAGAGAGAGAAGGGAAGTGCAAGTGCCTCTCTCTGTCTGTCTGTCTGTCTCTCTCTCTCTGTCTCTCACACACACACACAAACATTGAGTGGGGGAAGAGGACTGGTAGACCAAGGGCAGAAAGAGAGGGAGGGAGAGAGAGGGAGGGAGAGGGAGGGAGAGAGGGAGACAGACAGACAGAGAGACAGAGAGACAGACAGACAGAGAGACAGACAGACAGAAATATGTGTGTATGTGTGTGTGTGTGTGTCTTTGATAAATTTAAATATTGGAATCCCAGGTGTGGACATTAAAATCAGTAAAATAAAATAATGAGCTCTGGGATATATGAAAAAATGGCTTCTTTATTGCTAAGCTTTCATCAACACACTGTTGACATCATCAGAGCAAGGGCTGAATAACAGGGGAGCCTGTGCATACACTTATATAACAGTTATAATGGTTACAGTATGGCATGTGCATATAGCGTGCTCATAACAAGCTCGCTTGCAAAAAGTCACAATGGTATTGTAAGGACCCACATCAATCCACATCGTAAGAAAGCAGAACTCTTGGAAACAGTCTCTTCCAACAGGAACTTTTATTACAAGAAATTGATAGCAGGCATGATAGACAGGATCTGGGGGGATTCCCTTATACATCGATGTTTTAAAGTGTCCCTGAGCAAACTCCTCCCCACATTCCTTCCGGCCAATTCAGGCCGGCAATTCTCTAGGTGTTAAACCCAGGAGAGATAACATCACTCCGGCTCATAAACATAGTTTATGAACCCACTCGTTTTGTGAGGAGGGGAGGTGTTTCCATGCTACTAGGTATTGAGTTGTCCCATGATATTTTCTAGAGTCCAGGATTTCCTTTATTTTGAAGTGTTGTTCTCCTTCCACCATGATTGGAGGTGGTGGTGGGGGGATTTTTGGCTGTAAGGGTGACTGTTGTTCTCTTTTCAACAGACTGCAGTGAAAGATTGGGTGTATTTGCCTGAGATTTTTGGGTAATTCTAATTCTACTGTTACTGGGTTTATGATTCTTTTAATTGGAAAAGGTCCTATATATTTTGGTCCAGGTTTTTTACAAGGTTGTAGGAATTTTAAGTATTTTGTAGACAAATATACCGTTTCTCCTACAATGAATGGTGTGGGTTCAACCCTTTTTTTTATCTGCTTGTATTTTGTATGCTTGCCTAGCTTCGTCTAAGGCTTTTCTAACTATTGGCCAGGAGTTTTGTAATTGTTCTATCCACTCTTTCAGTGATGGGATTGCTGGTTCGTTTGGGATTAATTCTGGCATGGGATTGAAACTTTGACCGTTGACTATTTGAAAAGGAGTGTAACTGTGCTGGAGTGGATTGCGTTATTGTAGGTAACTTCTGCGAAAGGGAGTAGGTCCGTCCAATCCGACTGCTGGAAATTAAGAAAGCATCTTAAATATTGCTCAAGTACTGAATTAGATTTCTCCAATTGACCGTTCCCATGAGGATGATGACTAGATGTCAGTCCCTGAGTGGTCCCTAAAAGGGATAAAAATTCCTTCCAAAATTCAGACGTAAATTGCACTCCCCTATCAGATATGATGCGTTGGGGTGCCCCATGCAATCTGTAAATATGCTGCATGAAAAGTTTCGCTAAAGCTTTTGTAGTGGGAATCTTTTGGCAAGGGATAAAGTGCACCTATTTGGAAAACAAGTCCATGACCATCCAGATGACAGTATTCCCATTGCTTTCTGGTAATTCCACTATAAAATCCATGGCTATTTCCATCCAGGGGGCTGAGGGATTTGCCACAGTCCGGGCAATTTCCCTTGCAACCTCTTTGCAGTTGTGCACGTTGGGCAGCTGGCCATGTAACTTTCTATGTCCTTTTTCATGGATGGCCACCAAAATTGCCTTTTAATTAAGTTACAAATCCAAAATGCCCTGCTGATTTTGTGTTATGGCAAAGCTGCATGAATGTGACCCTCTGGGTGGTTGGTATGTATAACTTTTCCACCACCCAAGGCAGTCCGTCCTTAATTGTGCACACGTGTCTATTTTTCTGGAACCATTCATCTGTTTCCAACGTTTTCCGGAATTCAATTCCGCTTTGGCTGCCCAGCTGCGGTTTTAATTTAGCTTGGGCTCTGGTAGTTACTGGTGCTGCCAGTTGTGATTCCACCATAAGTGGTTTAGAATCGGTGGCTCGCGTGCTGTTATATTGGGGCATGCGAGATAATGCATCTGCCAGAAAGTTCTCCCCCCCCCCCTGGCAAGTGCTTGAGCGTAAAGTTGAATTGGTGAAAATGTTGGGACCATCGGGCTTGCTTGGGGTTGAGCTTCCTGGGTGTTTTCAAGGCTTCCAGGTTTTTGTGGTCTGTCCTGAAAAGGGATCTCATTCCCTTCAAGGAATTGGCGTCATGTAAGTAATGACCAATGTATCCTGTATGCCTCTTTCTCCCACACGGGCCAGCGCTGTTCTGTTTCAGTGAGTTTCTTGGACGTATACGCACAGGGTTGCAATACCCCTTCATTGTTTTCTTGTAATAGTACAGCCCCCACTGCCACATCACTTGCATCTGCCTGTATTACGAAGGGCTTATCCATGTCTGGATGCCTCAGTACTGGTTTGGCAGAAAAGAGTCTCTTTAACCTCTCAAATGCCGCTTGGCATTCCATTGTCCATTTTAGTGGCTGGCTAGGTTTCACTGAGGATTCTCCCTTCATTTTTAGTAAGTTTGTGAGGGGCAGGGCTATCTGGGCAAATGAGGGAATGAATTGGCGGTAAAAGTTTGTGAAGCCCAGGAAACTTTGCAGCTGCTTTCTTGTGTGAGGTGGTGCCCATTCTAATACTGCTCTGACCTTCCCTGGGTCCATTTCAATGCCCTGTGGGGATATGCGATAAGCCAGGTACTCTATTCTTTCCTGGTGGAATTCGCATTTCGATAATTTGGCATATAGGTGGGCAGCTCGCAGTTTCTTTAAAACCGCTCTGACTAGGTTGACATGTTCCTCTTTGGATTCGGTGAAGATAAGGATGTCGTCTAAATAAACCAGGACCTCCTTAAATAGGTACTCCCTTGGTACCTCATTGATTAATTGCATAAATACTGCGGGACCCCCCTTGTAATCCAAATGGCAAAACTTTGAATTGGTAGCACCCCATTGGGCAATTAAATGCGGTTTTCCATTCATCCCCTTCCCTAATATGCTTCCCTTAGATCTAGTTTAGTAAAAATTCTTCCTTTTGATAGATGTGATAACATGTCCTTCATGAGGGGTTGGGGGTATAGGTTGCTTTCACTGATTGTATTCAATAGGCAGTAGTCCACACATAAGTGTAAAGAGCCGTCCTTCTTCTCTCTAAAGAGTACCGGGGCAGCCACTTTAGGCTTGGCTGGTTCAATGAACCCCCTTTCTAGGTTTTTCTTTATGAATCTTTCCATTTCCTCCTCCTCCTTTGGGCTCATGGAGTATAGTCTGGGCTTCAGGTGTTTTACCCTGGACTTGAATTCTATGGCACAGTCCGTGGGCCAGTGGGGGGGGGGAGCTCATCCGCCCTCTCCTCACTGAAAACTTCAGCAAGATCTCTGTATTCCTCGGGTATTTCGGGCAGCCCCTTTTCTTCTCCCATGGATGCTTTTTTCATTCTTAATTTTGGTAGATCCCCTTGGGGTTTTAAGTCCGTAGGGTCCCCCTTCGGGAAATTGATTTCTGCCGTCCTCCAATTTACCCAGGGGTTCCATTTTTTAAACCACTCCAGCCCTAGGATCATCGGGCATTCCATGCCTGGGGTCACTACAAACTTATGTCTTCCTCATGATTTCCCAGGGATACGTGGACTGGTAATGTGGCTACGGTAGCTGGCATCCCCCCTGCTATGGACCCATCTAACTGGCCAAATGAGATAGGTTGTTCCAGTCTCCTCACCGGAACCCCCAAATTTCCCACTAGCGTCGGGCTAATGAGGCAGCGGGTGCAGCCAGAGTCTATTAAGGCTTTCACTTAGACCGCTTTGGGCATGGAGGGGGCTAATATATCACTGTCTTGAGGATGGGTGGGATGGATCCACTTACCAGGATTTCGCTCTCCAAAGTGTCGCCTGAGGTGTCAACCTGCCCAGCGGTGTAGGCTGGAGTTCCCTCCCCACATTGGGCAGAGCTTGGGGACTCCACAGCCTCTATTGCTCTCATCGCGGGTTCTTTTGGCTTGGCTGGGGACTTCCCAGAGTTCCTGGTCGGTGATCGGTCTGGGTTGTGCTGAGGGGCTTTCGAGCGGCATTCTACAGCCTGATGCCCCTCTCTCCCGCATTTGAAGCAGCCCGTTGGCTTCTTGGCTGTAGCTGGTGGCTTCGCTGGCTCATGCGTTGGCTCATGCGGCGAGCGGCCCCATGGTTTTCCTCAGCAGTGCCTCTTCAGTAGGTCGATCTCTGCTTCCTCTGCCAGGACATACCATTCGTCGAGTTGGTGGGGGTCCCCCCGAGACAGGCAAGCGTCATACAGGTTGTAATTTAGGCCGTCTTTCAAATGGCTAAGGAGGATGTCTTCAGGCCAGTTCAGCTTGCTGGCAATGGCCCAGAATTCTTGCGTATATTTGACTACTGGGCATCTGTCCTGCCTCACCGTTTTCTTTCGTGGGCTTTGCGATCAGCCAGGGGGTCCTCAAACCGCCTTCTCAGCGAGGACATGAAACAGTTGAAATCGTTGAGCTCTGGGGCATTGGAATCGTGCAAATTCATCACCCAATCCGCGGCCGGTCCATCCAGAGCGGATTGCACAATACGGATGCGGGCTTTGTTGCTAGGGATGTGCTGCCCATATTCCTCCATGTAGCTGAGGACTTGGGTTAGGAAAAACCCCAAGCGTGTCGGTTCCCCCTTGAATTTCGCGTCAGTGGCGGGAGTCTTTGAATGGATCGGTGCCTTCGCCGTCGGTGGTATTGTCTTCCATCTGGATCTCCATATGCGGGTCGGCGGGGAGTGGGGTTTGCTGAAATGGTCACTACTGGATCAGCGGACATCGCTGGGGCTACACGTTCCAATTCCCCCTCAGTGTCTCTCCAGTTGCAGCTCCAGGTGCTGGTGCGGCCGCAGGGGCTCAGGATTCTCCTCCCCTAGAGAGCCGAGGGTTCTTTTCATCAGGTCAATAGCTTTCTCTAGGATCCAGTTCAAGTGTTGTGCCCAACCTCCTCCTTCTTCGCTAACATGCAGGGATTTCTCCATCTCCTGCTTCCATTCTGGTGGGTGGCCGCCCCATCTCAGGTTCTTGATCTCTCTTCCCACTTGGCTTTCTTTCCAACGCCCATTGACCACCGAGGTTTGTGGTTACGCGTCTCCACCACCTCTTCTCCTGAGGAGTATGACATTTCAGAACCCGACAGCTGGCAGTTTTTTGGTCGGGGTGAAGGCTCCCTTTCCGTGGGGTTTTCTCCCTTCCCTGCCTCGTTGTCTGACATTGTATTTTTTGCAAAGTCCCCCGGCAAGGTTCTCCCTTCCAGGTTGACTATTACTGCAGATCCTGTCTAATGTAAGGACCCACTTCAATCCACATCATAAGAAAGCAGAACTCTTGGAAACGGTCTCTTCCAACAGGAACTTTTATTAGAAGAAATTGATAGCAGGCATGATAGACAGGATCTGGGGGGATTCCCTTATACATCGATGTTTTAAAGTGTCCCTAAGCAAACTCCTCCCCACATTCCTTCTGGCCAATTCAGGCCAGCAATTCTCTAGGTGTTAAACCCAGGAGAGATAACATCACTCCGGCTCCATGATCATTCACCAGCTCTTCAGAGTTTATTTTGACGACGGAGAAATAAGCCAGATTCCAGAGGTCTGTGTTTTTTCACCCCCACCCCTTTTCTAGTTTCCCGATAAGGAAGAGAAGTTCAGAGGGACATAGGATAAGAGTCAAATGGTTCCATTGTAATGGTTAGTAGAGGTGAATAAAAAAAGGTTACTTTGTAGTGAATGGAGGAAGTGAAAGTAATAAAACCACTCTGCATATCCCCCCTCCCCCTTGGAAGTATGGCAAGATCCAGGAAAGAATAATAATTGGTTTTAGATTAGAGGATAGATAGAAAAGAAATATAACTGGATTCTGACAGGTATCAGCATCTATGCGGAAGTCAGTCTCTGGATGAAATTCAAACGTCTCACCTATCAGCGACGAGGCTTATGCACCAAACAACTGATAGGCGCGACTTTTGAATTTCATCCAGAGACTGACTTCCGCATAGATGCTGATACCATTGTGACTTTTTGCGAGCGAGCTTGTTATGAGCACGCTATATGTACATGCCATACTGTAACCGTTATAACTGTTATATAAGTGTATGCACAGGCTCCCTTGTTATTCAGCCCTTGCTCTGATGATGTCAACAGTTTGTTGACGAAAGCTTAGCAATAAAGAAGCTATTTTTTCATATATCCCGGAGCTATTTTAGATGTCAAAAGGGTTTTGCGTCTGCCAGTGTTTTCTGTGGGAAATGGGTCCAAGTGGCTCTTTGAGTGTTTAAGGTTGCCAACCCCTCTGTTAGAGCCCCTAAACTTCTACAACATTTCCACTCTAAATATCCTGATAAACCTAATTGATTTGTCTGTATTGTTGTCCCCTTTCCCTTTTTGTTTTACAGGTGGATTTCCCATTCTTCTAGGTGGGCTGTATGTCAGGTCCCCCAAATCCTCATTATTTCCCCTGCATAGTTATTCTACTTTTGGGGCCTGCCATTCTGCTGGGGAGAGGGGGAAATGCTTTCGCTTGGGATAACTTTCACTTTCTACTTTCCCTCTCCTGTCTCTATCATCTTGAGAAAGGAATGTGTCTCCCTTATCAGGGAGACGGTTACAGTGAAACGAAAGCTGGAGAAGACCATGAGATGCGCGCCAATTGCACCAGCCGGCCAGACTTCGTGCCACCTGTGGATTGGCTGGATTTCAAATGGACATTATGACTTTGGGGGGAGGAGGAATATTGCTAGCTTAATTATACCGTTTGCGTGGGTTTTCCCCCAGATCTCACCTTGACTTCCCTACTGTCACTGACCCCTAATAAAAGTATCCTTTTGAGACAATGCCTGTTTCAAGAGTTTTGCTTTCTTGGGTGGTTAGTTGCAGTGGGTCCTTACAACCCCACTGCATACTTCCCTCCCTGTAGATGTAGTTCCATTAATGACTATATGCTGAGCGCAGTTTGTCAGCCAGCTATGAATTCATCCAGTGGTGAATTCATCAAGCAGTAGATTGTGGTATACTTTATCAAATGCCTTACAGAAGTCCAAGTAAATTATTCCACAGTATTTGCTGGTCCAATAATTTAGTCACTTTGTCAAAGAATGCAATAAGATTTGTCTGGCATGATCTGCTTTTAACAAACCTATGTTGGCTTCTGGCTATAACTCTGCTTGCCTCTAGGTGTTCACAGATTCATTGTTTGATTATTTTTTCCAGGATCTTCCAAGCTGTCCTGGATCCACTCTAGTTTTCCCCCATTTTTGAAGATGGGAACTATGTCAGCATTTTTCTAGTTGTCTGTTAGTTGCCTGATGCTCCAGGATGTTTGAAAAAATATAGTTCAGTGGTTCTGAAATCATGTCTGCCAGCTCCTTTAGAACTCTGGGATGTAATCCAACTGGTGATATGAACTCATGTAGAGTGGATAAGTGTTCTCTTACCATTTTTTTCCCTTTTAACTTGTATTCCTAGTTTGTCTTTTATGGTTCTGCTTTTGGTAGTTTGGGCAATTTTTCCTTTTGCATGAAGACAGATGCAAAGAATTAAACAGTTTTGTTTTCTCCCTGCTGCCCATCACTTCCTTGCCATCTTCTCCCATTACTGGACCAATCGTTCCCTTAATTTTTTCTTATTTAGTATATGTTGGAAGAAATGTTTTTTTTTATTTTTGACATTAGTTTAAAGTCTTAATTTGTTCTCACCTTTAGCTCTCCTGACTTCATCTTTGCATGTTCTGGCTATTTGCTGATATTGTACCTTAATTATGTGCGCTTTCCATTTTTGGAAAGTGCCATGTTGGTTTCTTCTGGGATTTTTTCTTTTTCAGTGGTATTGTGCTAAATTAGGCTTTTATAATCTCATACTTCAGAATTTTCCAAGCATCTTGAGTTGTAATATGCATTGTCACTCTCTCCCAAAATTCCTGTAACTTCAACCCCTTCTATCTCATCCCTATTAGTGAGAATTAAGTCCAGTATGACTGACCTAGTTCTTTTCTCTACCTTTTGGGAGACAAAATGGTCTGCTAGATTTGTTTGGAATCTGGTTGATCTTCCAATAGGTGAAGAGTTTGTCTCCCAGTTAAAGTCCCCCCATTACTGTTGTGTTGTGTTTCCTATACATACACCTTAATTAATTGATTAGCAAAAAGTTTTATCTATTTCTTCTGTTTGGTTGAGTATCCTGTAGTATACATTTATGGCAATGTTCTTCTTTTCTTTTCTATTGACCCAAATGCATTGAAGACAGTTTTCATCACTGTACTGTATTTCTGTAGAGATGTAGTTATATAACTCTACATCAGGGGTGTCAAACTTGATTTCATTGAGGGCCGCATCAGCATTGTGGTTGCCCTTGGGGGCCGGGTGGGCATGGCCGGGGTGGTCACAGCTGACTGAGTGGGTGTGGCAGGGGTGGGCATGGCCAACTTGACATAACTCGCGTCAGGTGTGCTTGTGGAGCTGGGTGGGGTTGGGGGTATTCAGGGGTCTTCGGTGGGTGGGACAGTGGGCAGGAGGCTCGTCCCACAGGGTGAGGTGAGGCGAGGCAGGGGGCAGGGCAGGGGTGCTGCTAGGCAAGGCAAGGTGAGGCAGGGGGCAGGGCGACTGCTGCTAGACAAAGGAGGCAGTGAGCGCCCGGGGGCTGATGGTGTCTGGCAGCAGCCACAGCCTGGTTCCACAGCCATCAGTGGGCCGGCCCTCTAAGCAGGAGGTGTGGCAATGGCACCAACAGCAGGCAGAGGTGGGGAGGAGACACATGATGCGGAACGCCGGATGCGCCTACTCTGTCCCACCATCTGTTTTTGCTTGAGATTGGAGAGCAGGTCGCCACTGGTCTTCTCCTCATCATTCTCAGGTCTTGCCCTTGGCCAGCGCATGGAATACATTCCCCTCACACACTTGACACACCTCAGCCCCGCCAGCAAGGCCACCAAGCGTTCCCCTTGTGCAACCAATACATTTCAGCCCTGCTACAGGCCACCGCCACCACTGAGGTCACCAGCAGCTTACGTAGGTCCATTAGGCACAGCCAGTCCCAGCAGGCAAAAGACGGACACGCCAAGCAGGAAAAGCCGAATCCCATCAGCGCCATGGCCAAGCAGAGATGGAGGGGAGGCACACGATCTTGGCTGAGTCTGGGCGGCCATGGTGCTGATGGAAATCTGCCTTTCCCCACTCAGGGTGGCTGTTTTGCCTGCTGGGACTGGGCATGCCTAATGGACCTGCATGAGCTGCTGGAGTCCTTGGTGGCAGCCCGTGGTGGGGCCGAGGTGTGTCGGGTGCACAAGGTGAATGCATTCCATGCACAGGCCAAGGGCAAGACCTGTGAGGGGACCAAGGAGATGACCAGCGGCAACCTGCTCTCCAACCACAAGCAAAATCAAACAGGAGTAGGAGCATCTGGCATGTCATCACGTGCTTCCCTCCTGCCTCTGCCTGCTGCTGCGCCTGCTGCTTAGAGGGTCAACCCAGTGATGCAGCTGGCTGTGGAGCCAGGCTGCAGCTGCTGCCGGACACCATTGGCCCCTGCGTACTCGCCACCTCCTGTGTGTGCACCTGGGGTGGCGCCCAGCCAGGCTGGGCTGGGGAAGTGGGGGCCAGTCCCTCACCAACTCTGGTGCAGCCCCGTGGGTCAAATATGGGCCAATTTCAGGCCAGATTCGGCCCATGGGCCTTGTGTTTGACATGTCTGCTCTATATTCTCTAAAACTCTATATCCTCTTTTGAATAATTTAAATCCCTCTAGCTACACATTTCAGTCATGAGTTTCATCCCATCAAGTTTTGGTAATGATAACGATATCATATTTGCCCTTATGTACTAGATTTAAAGTTCACCCTATTTTTTTTCTATAACAAGTTTTATTGAATTTTTTTTAATTTTACTGCCAAGTGCTTAAGACTCATCGTGGAGATAGGGCACTCCATAAAACAAAATAGAACATACAATCATATATAAACAATTTACACTTTTTTAAATCTTCCCTCTCTATTTTATCAATCAAAAGAGCAAGAACAAACAAACAAAACCAAACTATCAACGATATTTCCACCCATTTTGAGCTTAATTAACTATTAACATATTCCAACTAGCATTACATAGACATATAGAATACGGTTCGAGTATCCATATAATAAAGACCATATTATTCCAAATATT